>PVJI01011590.1:0-54824 GCA_004026765.1 Micronycteris hirsuta | reverse complement strand
AACTATCTCCTGGATTCATTGATCCTTAGAATTGTGCTTTTAGTTTCTATGTCATTTAATTCTGCTCTGATCTTGGTGATTTCCCTACTTCTACTTGCTCTGGATTGTCTTTGTTGTTGTTCCTCGAGTTCTTGTAGGCGTAGGGTTAGTTGTTTGTTTGAAATGTTTCTATTTTTTTTAGGTAGCCCTGTATTGCTATGAACTTCCCACTCAGGACTGCTTTTGCTATGTCCCATAAGTTTTGAGTTGTTTTGAGTTCATTTTCATTTATTTCAAGAAACTTTTTGATTTCTTCCCTAGTCTCATTCTTGACCCATTCATTGTTTAATAGCATGCTATTCAATTCTCCGTGATTTTGAGTGTTTGGGTTTTTTTTCCTTGGGTTGGTTTCTAATTTCAGTCCCTTGTGGTCAGAGAAAATACTTGATATGATTTCCATTTTCTTGAATTTGTTGAGGCTTGTTTTGTGTCCTATCATATGATCTATCTTTGAAAATGTTTCCTGTGCATTTGAAAAGAATGTGTATTTAGCCTCTTTGGGTGAAAGGCTTTATATATATATCAGTTAAGTTCATTTCATCTAGGGGATTGTTCAATGCCATAATATCTTTGTTGATATTTTGTTTGGAAGATCTGTTCATTTTTGACAGTGGGGTGTTAAAATCCCCTACTATAATTGTGTTGCTGTCAGTATCTTTCTTGAAGTCCTCCAATATTTTCTTTATGTATTTGGGTGCTCTTATGTTGGGTGCATATATATTTACCATGTTTATGTCCTCTTGGTGGATTCTTCCCTTGAGTATTATGAAGGGAACTATTTATCTCCTAATTGCCAATTTGTATACTTAGATCAACATCTCCTCACTTCCCCCACCCCTAGCTCCTGATAACCACCATTCTGTTATCTGTTTCTGTGAGTTTGGCTTTTTTAGATTACACATATAAGTAAGAACATATGTTATTTGTCTTTCTCTGTCTCACTTATTTCATTTAACATAGTGCCTTGAAGTTCTATTCATGTTATCTCAAATGGCAAGATTTCCTTCTTTCTCATGGCTGAATAACATTCAATTTTGTGTATGTGTGTGTATATATATATATATATATATAAAGTCCAGCCATTGTTAATATGAGAATGGTTTGTGCAACATCAATGTAACCTGGCAGCCAAGGAGAGTGGACTACAATGCATATGCATGAACAATGACGACTTCACTGTACTAGTTAGTGGGGGTGGTAGATGCCATTAAGTGGGCATGTGTACCATGTGGTTGTTGTATTCAAAAATGACAGAGCAAGTAGAGCAACAAATCTGCATCAAATTTTGTGTTAAGCTTGAACATTCCTCCATGGAAACTATTAAGATGATTCAGAAGGCTGCAGCCATGGGCAACTGGTGGTTGGAAGCTTCATCACAACAACGTGCCTGCTCATGCATCAGGTCTGGTGCAGAGTTTTTTGGTGAAACATCAAATCACCCAGGTGACTCACCCACCTACAGCCCAGATCTGACATCCTGCAACTTCTGGCTTGTCCCAAAACTAAAATCACCTTTGAAAGGGAAGAGATTTCAGGCCATTGATGAGATTCAGGGAAATATGATGGGGCAGCTGATGGCCCTTGGGAAAATGGTGTGAGGTCCCAAGGTGCTACTTTGAAGGGGACTGAGGCATCAGTGTCCTATTTACAATATTTCTTGTATCTTGTTCAATACATGCCTCTATTTTTTTACATTACCTGGCTGGATACCTTCTAGACAGACCATGTATATGTATTTATCAATAAATAATTATAAATACATATTTACTTATTTTCTTTACCCATCATCCATTGATGGGCATTTAAGTTGTTTCTATATCTTGGCTATTGTGAATAATGTGGCAATAAACATAGGAGTGCAGGTATCTTTTTGATAAGGGTAAATATGTCCTATCAGAGAAACAGAAACTCCTGAAAATGATTTCAACCACACAATCAGAAGTTGTTTTCTCATTACTGGATTAGCACCTTATCTCTAAACTTCTTAATATTCATATATTTCAAATGTTTTAAAAGGTAAGTTATATGTGTGATAAGGGGTCAAGAATATTACACACTTGAACATAGGAGTAATGACCATGTATTTAGATTTAACTCAAAAATGCATTTCACCATAAAAATAAAGTTCTATTATTTATGAAAAATGAAGCAAATTTTAGTATTTAATTAACAGTATAAGAAAATATATTCCTCTTAAAATAACAACCTATAAAATATATACAGTATCAACTCCATAATCCCCTCATAATTTTTAAGAAGAAACATTTTTGACATCATTTAAAGCTTATATGCTAATAAAATTAGCACCTCAATAATCTCAATAAAAAATTAATAAAAACAAATAGAACAAAAGTTAGAAAATAAAAGTATAACTTAAATGGCAGTAAGACACTATCAAAATTATGCAGAAGAGTTGGGGATAGCAGAAAATTGGAAAAAAACAAAGAAAATTTAAACCATGTAGGTCTTGGGTAAGGTACAAAGTCCCCTGAAAATAGCCCCTCTGAGGGTCTCAACCAATGATCTCTCATTTGGCAAGTCAAGATCTGGGAGGGTAGGGAGCCTGAAAAAGTATGGTTGACTCACACTTGACTCCAAAGAATGGCAGAAACTGTAAATATACGTAGATAAGCCTGCCATCTTTGCAAAAAGTAGATTTTCAATGTGGAAAAGTACAGTATAAGAAGTGCAATAGCTCTTTGGCTGATGATTTTGGGGAGAAATGCAAAATTTTCTTATAAAAAACTTTTAACATAAAATTTCACTTCCAGCCAGGAAGAACACCTGATTTTTGAGAGTGTAGATTACCCACAGGATAAACAATTCTTTCTTCAATTCTTTAGCACCTACTCTATACTATCCTTCAACAGATAATTTGTCTATTAAGAATGGATGACAGAGGTTCCACTTCTGGGAATATACCCTAAGGATCCTGAAACACCAATACAAAAAGATATATGCACCCCTATGTTTATAGCAACACTATTTACAATAGCCAAGATTTGGAAACAGCCTAAGTGCCCATCAGTAGATGAGTGAATGGAAAAGCTATGTACACAATTGGTACATTTACACAATGGAATACAATGCAACAATAAAAAAAATAAGAAACTCTTATACTTTGTAATAGTATGGATGGACCTGGAGAAAATTATGCTAAGTGAATTAAGCCAATTAGTGAAAGAAAAATACCACATGATCTCACTTATACATGGAATCAAATGAACACAATCAACTAATAAACAAAATAATAACAGAAGCTTAGATACATAGAGCAGACTGAGGACTGCTGGAAAGGAAGAGGGTGGAGAGGATGAAAGGTGGTGAAGGGGTTAACCAAAAAATATTTATGCACAACCCATGGACACAGACAATATGGCGATTGACTTGGGAGGGGAAAAGGTAGGTCTGGGTGGAGATGGGGAAAGGGAGAAAAGGTGGGAAAATTTTTAACAGCATGAACAATAATAATAAAAAAGAATGGATAACATTTTAATGAGTACTAAGCAGAAAGGAACCAACAAGAAAAATCAAAAAGAAGACGAAGAATACAAACCATAAAAATATCCATGTGAAGTAGGTGAAAAATACAAATACTTCCCTATAAAGTCAATATTCTCTCTGAAAACTGCTGAAATAAGAGCTATAAAAACTCTTAAATATATAATAAGATTATTAAAAACAAAAGTAATCTCATATGATAATCTAAGCCAAACTATTTAATATTTTAAGGAAATATTTAGTAATGTTCTTATATACCAGGTTAATGCAGAAAAGATTTCTATAAAGTAATAATTAGATCATATAGTCTCTTAAATCATATACATCACATACGTGAAATAAACCTAACCAAAGACAAGTGAAGCAAATCCTTTATATGTAAATGTACTATCTGAAAATGTATGGACTATATAAAAGAAGGCAAGTAAATTGAGAGAGTTAGAATGCTTATAAATAGAAAAACTCAATAGTGTAACAATATGAACTTTTACTAAACTTACCTCTAATTTTATTACAATATTACTTTTTATTAAATATAAGATGAACTTAAATTTGATATGGAAAGTTTTAAGCATTATGCCCTATTGAACATCAAGACATGTAATAAAGGTATATTAATTTAAATAGTTTTGATGCAAGGTAGACAAGCAAATCAGATTAGATATAGAAATAGAAATTTCTGATCTGTATATGTTAAACCACCCTAGCATCCCAGGGATAATGCCACTTAATCATGATGTATGATCTTTTTAAAGTGCTGCTGAATTTGGGGGATGTAAATTGGTTCAGGCCCTGTGAAAAACAGTATGAAGGTTCCTCAAAAAGTTAAAGATAGAATGGCTATATGATTTAGCAATTCCACTTCTAGTTGTATACCCAGAGGCAATGAAAGCAATTAAAAGTGATGTTGAAAATCTTTAGCCGACAGCCATCTTGACCTGAGGGCAGATTGCAATTGATCTAAACCTGACTCACTTATTAAAAAAACAAAACAAAAAACAGTTGATGGACCAGTATCTTTACCATGATTTGCTTACTGGTGTGGAGGAACTTTGACACTATCCCTATGTCTGTATGGAGCTTTCTTCATAGACATGTAGAAGAGCCACAGTGAGATGAGATATTGTTCAAGAATCTGTGTAACTATTGTATTTATTATGATCTTTTACATTAATTCCTTTGAAAAAATAAGCATTCATTAATATCCTAAAGGAGATTCTATACTATCATTTTTCTCTTTTATATGCGTATTCTGACCCATGTCCATGGATTTTAACAGCCAGTCTTAACTCATCATTATTTTTATCAGCAAAAGTTTTGAAATATTTTTGTTTTGCAATGTCTTTCATCCCGACTGTAGAACCATTCTCGATTATACTTACTTTCCCCTCTTTTCAGAATTTCTACTACACCCTGCTTTCTTCTATTCCTGTTTTATGTGGAAGTTCAAGTATTATGCAGCCCTGAATGAAATTGCTGGATTGGGGAAAAGATTCATATGGTGGTATGAGGTGATACTAGGTCATCTTGTAACACTTGGCATATAACATCCTTCCATATTCAAGGACTTTGTAGCATCTGTCACCTTGTGAGTCCCTGTGCTCCTCAGTTTACTTTACTTTGATTACGATTCACTTCCTCCTCTCCTACAGAAGTATCCTTATATGAAAGGTAGGTTCAACAGGAGATCGCAATGACAGCTTATAATTATTGAGGCACTTACCAGGTGTCAAGAACACTAGTTCAGTGTTTTATGTTCATGCTTTCATTAGAGTGACACAATGAAATCTACAACATAATTTCTCATAATTTGTTTCCCTACATGTCTTTGAGTGAGAGTTGGCCAAATGAGAATTTTACACAAAATTTGGAGAGCACAAAAGAAGCAATAGGTAATACTTTCTGAAGTTCATCAGATCTGGCAGCTGAAAATGCCTGACTCACTAAATTCCCTTGCCAGCTCCTAATTTTCTAATGATGGAAATCTTTTCTAAAGAGGAGGGTGAACAACTTGAGTTTTCTTTGATCCACTAACAGTTCTTTCAGTGCTTTTATTTCTCCAATCCCCTGAAACTGTGCTAGAAAATAAATCACTTATTCTATAATATTCCTGGTGGTTTTGCTTTGTGACTGAACTTTTACTAAAACAGAGAAAAGGCAAAAATTAAAAGTATCAGTAATAAACAAAGGTATATCACTGCATAATATTAAAAGGATAACCAAAATAGTATAATCAACTTTCTGTCAATATATTTTAAAACTTAGATAAATTGGATACATTATTTGAGAAACTCAGCAACCAAAACTAACACAACATGAAATATACAATCGGAATAGCTCTATATTTATCAAGAAATTAAATTCAATGAAAAAAATTGAATTCAAAGCCAATAACCTTACATAGAAGTAAACTCCAGGCTCTGATAGTTTTACTTTGAATTTTATTACATAATAACAATCTGATACAAGTATTAAGGAAGAAATAATAACAAGTTTACATGAATTTTGAGAAATAATCTTACACAAGCTCTCAAAAATAAAGGAGGCTGCAAGACATTCACATTTGATTTTACAGTTTGTGTGTGTAAAGCAATCATAACTTTACAGAAGAGAAAAAAGAATTTTTCTGAAATTATTTCAAAGATGCAGACCTCACACTTCTTTGACAGGTCAAGCTGCTGACCACGAACGTTAGCAATTGAAGGAGACCCCATTCTGGCAGGGGTTGTTTATACTGAAATATTGGCCCTGAAGTAGGGTTGCTTTTCTATAATGAGAAGAGAGAATATGTTTTGTGGCTACATTATCCACCTGAATTTCTCTTCATACTGTCCCTCCCTAGTACAGTAGCCATAGCCTGAGAAGGGTATTGTTGCTAGAAACGTGGACACCTCAGTGAGACAAATAAGGTGAACAGAAAGTCTTCAGATGACTCAAAGAAACAGCATTTGGAACTTATGTGAGGTAAATTTTGACCAACGAAAGTGCTATTTGTCTCAAATAATGAACAAATAAAAACGATTGATCCAAGAATTGCTACAGAGAGAAAGTATTAATTAAAGAATATGTTTTGTTAAATCTACAAATGAAATGAATCATTGTCTTAAAAGAAACAGGAATATCCTTCATTCAAAATCATCATCCAGAAAGACATCCATGCCCTGGAGGTTAGTAGTGGCCATAGATCACTTGGTTGGAATGTCCATGGATCTGAATCATACCATAATTCCTATATACTTAAGCGCTTACGTAAGGTCAGATTGAATGTTCTAATCAGAGAATTTTTAAAGCAGTGGTTTAATGACTTTACACTTTACACTAATTTCAGATGTATTAGCATAATTCATCGATATCAGCAAATAAAATTTTTGTGAAGTTTTTCTCCACATGACACTCTACTTGCATCATTGAGAGATTTATGCCACTCAACTAATAAAATTATGACATCTTAACTGTCTAAACACAGTTTTCTTCACATGCAGCAACAGGTTTTAGGTTGTAGCTTGGGTTTGTTTTTCTTTTTTCTTTTGTATATTCTTTGGCACTACAAAGCTAAGTACCTATAAGAAGATCAAAGGGCTCATGTACTGCAAGAATTTTAGACTACTAGTAATACATAACATCATCATGTGGGAAAGATGATTGGATGCTTTCTGAAGAAAGTTTCTTTTCCAGGAAACTAAATGGAATTCAAATGCTATATCCTGTCTGACATCATTGCAACCTTTTCACAGCCCATTTGTATTTCATCTGAAGTTTTTAATGAGACATAATTATTAAAAACCATATCCCAATAAGGAAAATAAGCTGCAATAAAAAACTGTCACTGCAACAATTCTATGTCTAGACAATTAAGACATGTCATAAATTGTTTAGTGAATTGTTTAATAAAATGTTATAGACATTGGCTGAGCTCAGTACTCTTGCATGGGCAGAAGTAAAATGATTAGAATGAAATCTTTGAACCTTTCATTTAGGTATAAATTGTGATATCTCTGGAAACTACTTCATATGAAGAGTGTGGATGAAGAAGCTTAGTCTGATAAAAAAATATGGGATTAAATGTACGACTCCTCAGTGTCATATTATTTTATAAGCCAACCAATTTCATAAAAAATCAAATCCTTTTATTGGTGATACAAAATTGTTATACACATAATGATAGAGTGTCACAATTCAAATAAAAATCTTTAAATTAGTTTATTTAATAAATATGATGTAAGTGCTTTTTTATGTTTATAGCACTAAGCTAGATGCTGAGAAGGATAAGGAAAAAATCTTTTCCCTGCAGTGTATCCATATTTCAATAGGCACAGATTCAATAAAAAACTTATCTGTACTAACAAAATTTCCCTCTCTCTCAAACGGCCCCACTTCTGTTAATAACAACCATGCTCAAATCTCAATGGTTCCTTTCTTCCTACTTTGTGATAGTGTATATTTATTTAATCAGTGTCTATCTATTTTCTCCTGCAAATTTTCTATCCTATTCAAAGCCTTGAAAATATCACATTTTTTATTAGATTCACATTCTAGACTTTTCGTTTTCAATTTCTTGCTTATCCAATTAACCAAATGAATGTTATTAAATGGCTTATTTCCTCTTATTATTTCCTTGTTGGAGAACGTCTGACTTGCCTGTAAGATTAGATCCAGAACCTCAGTGACTGCTCATCACCTTACCTCTCTCTATACCATCCCAAACTTTCCCTAGCCTTCTCACTCTTCCTTATATTCATTCAGACCTCAAGTCTGGTGTCAAGATCTCAAGTTCAATCTCCATGTACAACTAGTAAATTTTATCCATCCTTTAGAGAACAAATCAAGCTTCATCCCTCCTCTTTTCTAGCTTTAGCAGTTCACATTGATTTACCCTTTCTGAGAACCCATGTCATTTGGACTATCTCTCTATGTCAGGAAAACGATTTACCTAGAGTACTTGATACTTAGTGAATGAGTAATACCCAATCCCTCAGCACACATACTTTGTAATCAGTAAATTTTAAAGTAAACAACCAATTTTCCAACATTCCTAGGTAAAGACTGGGTTTCAATTTATGGCTACTTTTAGAAAGGTAACTTGAAAAAATTTTAATATCCAAAGTAGGGTCAGTATAATTCACATTCTCACTTTATTTATATAAAGTTGAAACATTAAGTTTGAACTTCTTAAATAATCCAACTAACCTACCTTATCTTAAATTTAACCTTTCTACAATGTGTTCTTTGTGGTTCTTTTCTTCATTCTATCCAAACTAAACTGGCAGTTAAATGGTTAAATAAGATGAGGCTCCTGGAGAACTCAAACAAACAAACCAGCAAAGAAATGACCAATGTAGTGAGTGGTCAGGGCTGCCCACACAGTACTCAGTCACAATTGTCAACTTTTCCTTCAACATTTTAATATCAGTTAAACTCAAAAAAGATATCCAACTCTCTAAGACTCTTCTAATATACTTACCATGTAGAACTGTAATGTTTAGTGGGTCAAAATTTAATATCACCATCATCAGCAGCAGTATCATCTGGTATTTATTTTGCACTCACTATCTTCCAAGTTTTGTTTTAATTGCTTACATTTATTACCTTAAGCAGTCATCACAGTATCTTATGACTTAGGTATTATTATCCTCATTTAAAGATGAGGATACTGAAAGAAAGATGTTAATTTGCTTAAGGACACGCAGTTAGCCCTGGCAAAGTTGGGATGCAAAATCAAGTAGTTTAGTATATGGATTCAGGAACTTTAAAATAACTCTAACAAAAATACTCACAAAAATATACTTATTTCTTTAGTAGAAATCATCATTGGTTTCTAATTCTCTTACATTAATTATTGCTTATCATAGAATTTACCTCTTAATATTAGTTTTTGCCTTTGTTTTACTAGGGAAAAGTAGGAGCCAGATATTTATCTTCTTACATGGCAAATTGCAATGCCCAGTTGCTTAAATGTATTGTATTTTGTTGGGGAATAAAGCTGTTAATTAATGTTTAAAAGTGGGTTAAGGCAAAATTAAAATAATAACTACTTACAGAAGTTTTATGTAATCATAGACAAATAAGTTAAAATTTCTGAGACTACAATGATGTGGGCTGAATTTTATAACTTCCATCAAAATTTATCTGTTGAAATAATTTCATTCCCATGTTACTCTTACAGATTAATTATATATCCCGAAAGCTTTTTGAAAGGGTGCAGATAACAGAAAGATCAATCAACAGTTTCAATAAATTCTGGTCAGATTTATATGGCTAGTTTTCAGAAAAAATTCCAAACAACTTATCTGCCATAATCAGGTAAACAGATACATTTTGTACTTCATCCTGTTACACAATCGTGTGCTCAATTTTGCTCCTTTCTGTATTCCTGAAATACTCCTTTTTGTATTCTGAATTGAGGGGACCATGAGCTATTTAATGTGAGTCGCTCAGCAGTTTCATTTTCTGATTTGGACTCATTTGCTCAAATTACAGTGAGTCCTCATTTTACATTGTCAATGGATTCTTGGAAACTGGGATTTTAAGTGAAACAATGTATAACAAAACAAATTTCACTATAAGCTAATTGATATAAACAAGAGTTATATTTCTATGACATATTTCTGGTCACAAAAATATCACCAAATTTGTAAACAAAGACTCCAAACACTTTTAATATTAAACATTGAAATAAATGTGAACTATATATACATTTAAGAAAGATTAATAAAAAACAAGTATAATCATCATTTCCCCACCTTTTCATTCCAGTTCAGGGTTGCTGGTGGTGGGAACCTATCCCAGCAGCTCAGCGTGCCATGTGGGGAACAGTCCTGGATAGGAAGCCCTTCCACGCGGGACCACTCACACACACCCACACTTACTCAGACTGGAGCAATCAGACACTCCGATGAACCTAATGTGCACAGCTTTGGGATGTGGGAGGAAAGTGAAGTGCCCAGAGAAAACCCACATGAACATGGGGAGAAGGGACACTCTCCATACAGACAGTGGTTCTGGCTGGGAATTGATTTTTTTTTTCATCAAAGTTATAATGACATTGAACAAAAGATGTTATTTGAGGATTTGCCATATATTGGAATCCAGTAAAAAATTAGGTGATGCATTTTGATATGATCCTCAAATAAAAATATACAACTGAATGTTGATAAACATAGAACTACTTACCCATGCTACCGTTTTATTTGCAAAGCTAAAAGCTAAAAACTGAAAAATGATGAACTAGGTTTGGTATCTTTTATGACCCAGCCTGCCTGATTACCATAATATAGTATTATATAATATTGATTTTCAGAATTTAAAAAGCACTGCAAATTTTTCCTAAGAGACCTCATTTAAATGACAAATGATAACATAAACCACCATAAGTAAATATTTTTGTGAAGCAATTCAGTGTTTATGCCCTTGAAAAGACATTGGTTTCTACTTCAGTTCTCCATGACAAATGGAGTACATGCATTTACTGGTCCTCCCTCCTGGAGGTGGACATGAAAATGCACTGAAAGAAACAAATCATAAGGGAATTGAGAATGGCAAGTGTAGGACATCAGTAGGCTAGAGAGCTTGAAGGTGTAAAGCAAACTAAGTAGGTGTGTCTTGCGTGAGCAGGAATGAAAACCGCTCTGTGTCTCAGAGGGACCAGAAAGAATTAACAGATGAGAAGAGTGGGATTGTGTGTAGGACAGAGATAATAATTGACAAAATGATATACTGAACTACAATGTCCTGCATACAGTCCACCACTCCCTTTCTCGTGAACACAGGAAATGTGGCACATGTGGCAATAACTTAGGGGTAAAAATAACAGAACTACACTTTAAAGAGGACTAGGCTACCTAATGTGAGTGTTGGAACCTAAAACAAAGTCCCTTGATTTTGACATTAAGGTGGATGAGTGTTGCTAAGAAGCAGCTTCTCTAAACCATCCAGGTTATTGAGCTATGATCTCTTGGCTTCAACCCACCCAACTGGGCTCCCTTTTGTGGTCCTGGGGCTGGGACATTACGAACTTTTACTTTGTGGGTGTGTTTCCTGTTAGGCTCTGCCAATAGGGGCCACTGGAGACAGACTAGAAGGCTTCCTGATGACATCAGCAGCAGCACTGCTTCACCTGGATAGCAGCACTTCATTACAGTAGTAATTGTTGGTTTGTTTTTCTTTTCTTTTTTTTAATGGTAATTCTTTTTTTTTAATTACTTTACTGTTATTCAATTACAGCTGTCTGTATCCTCTCCACTCACCTCCTCCCACCCCCTCCAAACCCACCTCCCTCCCCTGCCTCCATCCTCCCCCTTGGTTATGTCCATGTGTCCTCTATAGTGGTTCCTGAAAACCCTTCTCCCCATAGTCCCCACCCTCCTCCCCTCTGGCTATTGTTAGGCCAAATAAGCCAGGCAGTGAGGGACAAATACCATATGATCTCACCTTTAACTGGAACATAATTAATAATTGTTGGTTTTCACTTGCAGTTTTTCCAGCAGTCACAGAATCAGCTTTCTTGTGTCTCCTCAGATTTTGACACCAGCTGTGGTGAGTCCCCTCCTCAGGGACGTTGGGTTTTGGCTTCTACAGCCCCAGGGTGAGGTGAGGAGCACTTCTTCCTCAGAGGAAGTTTCCAGCTCCTAGAAACTTCTGAGCTCCTCAGGCACCTGTACTAACTGAGCAGTGTTCTTTTGTGAGAAGAATAACTCTTAGTGCCACAGGATATGCCCTGCAAGCTTCGAACTCATAATCATTTCAACTTCTTCCCTTCTCCCTAACCTTAGGGGTCATAAATTGCTTACTGAAGTTATTACCTTTGTGATAACTCAATGTTTTCTTTTTGCATTTTTAGTTCCCTAATACCTGGCTAATAGTTCTTTATATTAATTACTCTTTGTTAAAAATAAGTGGGCTGTTTTTGTCTCCTGATTGGACCTTGACTGATACAGAAATAAACTCCATCAACAAACACAAATTCAAAGCCAGGGCTCTCAGTCAGGTGGGAGGCCAGCTGTCAGAGCAGACGGATAGACCTACAGAGGGACTAGAACTGATAAACCCAGTCCTTCACTATTAACAAAACAGAAAAACAAGGGTCATGTGTTTTTTTAAAAAAAATACAACACAGCCCAGCTGGTGTAGCTCAGTGGATTGAGCGTGGCTAGGAACTAAAGGGTCCCGGTTCGATTCCCAGCTGGGGCACATGCCTGGGTTGCGGGCCAGGTCCCCAGTGAGGGCCATGTGAGAGGCAACCATACATTGCTTTCTCCCTCCCTTCTCCTCTCTCTAAAAATAAATAAATAAAATCTTTAAAAAAATACAACACAAACTATAAAGTCCAATGGGAACAGATTAATAACATTTTAGAAAGTAGACATATACCAGGAAACAGAGAACTTATAAACAATTATACCCAGCACTCTCTAAAAGATGTGAAAAGATATTGCAGCCATATTTTTAAAAAGCTGTTTCAAAAAGAAGAAACATAAGAAAGTAAGGTATTCTTAAAGATGAAAACTGCCATAATTTTAAAAAAGTAATCAATACTTAGATGTACTTACTAAGTTTTAGAACCTCACAAAATTTCAGAACAGAAAACATTAAAAAAGAAAGAAAGAAAGAAAAAGAAAGAAAGAAAGAAAGAAAGGAAGGAAGAAAGACCATTCTAAAACTGCCTTAACCTAAAACAAATCATCTAAAAAGGAATGAGATCTGGACTTCAGGTCAGCATTATGAATGCTAGAAGAAAATAGAGAATTTTCTTCAGAGTAGAAAAATGAAACATAATGTATTTAAATGTTGATGAGAATAAAGAAATAAAGAGAAAAGTGTTGAAGATATAGGGAAGATAAGTAACAATCAGTAAACTGAGGTCTCTGAGTGAGGGGACATCCAGAACACAGTTGTCAGAGTATACCTTACATAGAAGTGTGATATCATCTCCACACATAGAAGGGAAGGAAGAAAGGGTAACAAGGATGCAAGTAAGCATGTAGAATTGACAAGGGAGGAAGTTTGCATGTGGTGACTTTTTTGAGAAGTAATAGGGGAGGCATAAAGGGATTAAAGATTTGAATCAAATGGAGACTACAGAAAATAGAAACAATAACTTACTTAGGAAACCCAGAAGGATTTGTAGGCAACATCGAGAACTGAGTTATAGTTGGGGAATACAAGTTTGTAGTATCATTAAGGTATATAGTTTTGTGATTTTTCTCCCTTGGCAATAAGCAAATAAGTAGTTGGTACAGGACCAAAATATGCAAAAACAAAAAAACAAACCCCCCCTCAAACACACACACACACACACACACACACACACACAGACTCCTTGTTGACATGTGCAAACCCATATACAATTCAAGTAAACTGGAAGTCTCTGAAGTCACAATACAGCTCCTGCTACTGACAGCTTGCCCAACTACCTAAAAAGCAGGTTTGCACATGTCAGACATGCTCCAAGCTATCAGAATTTCATTTATGTAACCATTCTGAACAATGAACTGGAAACTTAAATCTATAGTTACCAAACTAGTCCTATAATCCCATGAAAATCTAGAGAAAGAATTGTCTTCTCTTAATGATAAATTATGGATTTTGTAAGTTCCCTAGTAAAATTCCAGCAACACACTTTGCTTTGCAAATAGGGGAGTTTCTAAGGCCATGGGCTATACAGATTAACTGGTTCCACTCCTTAATGCTTTAGATTTTTCATATTCTTCACATACGATAGAAATTTTCAAAAAAATTTATTGTTGTTCAATTACAGTTGTCCCCATTTCCCCCTCATTATTCTCCCCCTTCCCTACCCACCCCACCCTCCACATTTCATCCCCCTCCCACATTGCCTTTGTCCATAGGTCCTTTATTCCTGCTCCTTGATGACACTTCCCCTTCTTTCCCCACTGTCTTTAAACTTTAACACAGTTTTGAACACCATTTTAGCCTTTTCAAGATTTCACACAGTAGCTAGCTTCTTCCTGCACTTCACTCCTTACTTGCCTTCCAAGATCACAACCTTTCCTGGATTTCTACCTTATCTGGCTGTTCTTTCTCCACCTGTTTGATTCAGCTTATCTTTCTCTTCTCTAAATTCTGAGATTCTTCTCTACATTTACTGCCTAGATAAACTCATTCAATCACATGTATAAAAATGCTATTTGTTGATTGCTCCATAATTTATGCCTTTAGCCTAGACTTCTCTTTTCAGTTACAGACTCATATATCCAATTACCTACTTGACATTTTTATGCATATGTTTAATAAGCATCTCACACTTAACTATTTCAAAAACTATCTCCCAATTTCTCTCATCCACCACCACCACTCTCAAATCAACTCCATCCACAGATTTTCCCATCTCAGTAAATGGCAGCTCCATTCTCCCAAGTTTCTTAAGCCAAAGATGTTTGAGATCCAGGACTCTGCACTTTATCTCCCACCCTTAGCTCATCAATCAGCACATCTTGTTAACAATGCCCAATAAACCAAACTGAATTCGTCCCCTGCTCACCGTCTTCCTTGATATTACCCAAGCTCAAAGCTAAGAGGTTCTTTTCAATTTTTGCTATTACAAAGAAAGCTTTAATCAAACATTTATGGACAATCCTGTTTGTCTATATATTGGTGTTTCTCTAGAATAGATAACTAGTAGGTTAGGTGTATTGTGTTGAGTCATAGACATGGGTATTTTGTTTAAATCAATATGGCATGACTGTCCTTCAGAAGGTTTGTAGCAGTTTGTACATCTGCCAGGGGAATGTGAGGAGAGAGTAATGTTGAGAACTCTTGTGTCTTTTGGGATGGGTGAAAATGGAAAGGGGGTGGGGAAAAATATTGGGCTGAGGAACTGGTAAGAGTAAAATCTGGTGTTATCATCAAGTCAAAGACTTGTTGTCCAGTCAGTAACAAAGTCCTTCATATGAAAAATAAAGTTATTGCTGTCAGAAATGGAAAAAGGGTTAGTTCCATGTCAGTTTTTTAATTTTGAAAAGGCTATTTATTTATTTTTACTGTATTTTCCCATTACTATTTACTCCCCTTATACAATACTTCCCCCAGCAATCACCACCCTGTTGTCCATCTGTGGCAGGAATTCTTTGCACATGCATGGAGAAATGCCGCCTCGGGAATCCATGCATATGAGCACGGCTCCGCATGAAGAAACCCTCCCGTGTGGGCCAGCTGATCCATGTCAGTGGAAAAAGAATTCTCTAATGGGAATTTGGCAAAAATGTTTTTTAAGAAATTCTCTGCCTTGCTGAGTCTCTTTCCCCGAAGCCAAGAAGCTCAAGTTAATGGATCCCTGAAATTCTTCCCTGCCTCAATGTTTTATGGTCCTAAGAGTTAACAGCCCTAGCTAGCTTACCCTCAATTTACTTGTCTCCTGTTTAATGTCTGCCACCGGACCTGCATTTATGTCCTAATATAATGCTCTGTACCCCAAATGTTTACCTTACTGAGTAAACCTACCGCTTATCTATCCCCTTCCCATATATCTTCATGACCTAGCTAAAAACCCCTGTTCTGCATAAGTTCATGAATAATCAATCCAATGTAAATATGTCCTAAAACTTCTAATAAAAAGCCCGGCTAAGCTACGCCTGGGGCCTTTCCAGAGATTGAGGGAAAGACCCGTGGCAACCGGAACTCCTTTTCCAAGCGTGTCTCTGGGTGAGATTGATTCATGTGTTTGGTTGCGGTCCCCCATGGATTTTGCGGGATGAAATCCGCATCATCCATGTCCATGAGTTCTCTTTCCTTTTTGTTCAATACCTCTACCCCCTACCCTTAGCTATTATCCCACTCTCCATCTCTGAGTCTGTCTCTATTTTTTTTGTTAGTTCAGTATCTTCATTAGATTCCACAAGTGAGTGAAATCAAATACTGTTTGTCTTTGATTTACTTATTTCACTTATGTTCTCCGTGTCCATCCATACTGTTGCTAAGGGTAAAATTTTCTTCTTTTTTATGACCAAGTAGTGTTTCATCGTGTAAATGTCCTATAGTTGTTTTATCCATTCCTCTACTGATGGACACTTGGGCTGCTTCTATATCTTGGTGATTGTAAATAATGCTGCAATGAACTTAGGGGAACTTAAGTACTGTTAGTGTTTGAATTAGTGTTTTGTGTTCCTTCAGATATACTCCCAGAAGTGGGATCACTGGGTCAAAAGGCAGATCCATTTTTAATTTTGTGAGGGCACTCCATACTGCTTTCCACAGTGCCTATGTCAATCTGCATTCCCACCAACATTGCAAAAGGGTCCCCCTTTCTCCACATCCTCACCAGCACTTGTTTGTTGATTTATTGATGATAAGCATTCTGACAGGTGTGAGATGGTATCTCATTGCAGTTTTAATTTGCATTTCTTTGATGATTAGTGATGTTGAGCATCTTTTCATACATCTATTGGACATCTGTGTGTCCTCTTTGGAGAGGTGTCTATTCAGATCTTTTGCCCAATTTTTTAATTGGGCTGTTAATATTTTTGGTGTTGAATTTTGTAAGTTCTTTATAAATTTTGGGTATTAACCTCATATCAGATGTATTGGTGAATATGTTCTCCCTTTCAGTGGGTTGTCTTTTTATTTTGTTGATGATTTATTTTTAAGTATTTTTATTGATTATGATATTACAGTTGTACCATTTTTTTCTCCTCATTTTCCCCCTCTACCCTGCACCTCTCCTCTCTCCAGCATTTTCCCCCTTAGTTCATGTCCATATGTTGTACATATAAGTTCTTTGGATTCTCCATTTCATATATATTCTCAATCTCCCCTTGTTTATTTTTGTGCCCACCAATTATGCTTTTTATTTCCTGAACCCTTTTCCCCCATTCTCCCTCTCCCCCTCCCCATTGATAACCCTCCATGTGATCTCCATTTCTATGATCCTGTTCCTGTTCTCATTGTTTGCTTAATTTTTTTCTTTTTTAGGTTCAGTTGTTCATAGTTGTGAGTTTGTTGTCATTTTACTGTTTATAGCTTTTGATCTTTTACTTAGATAAGTCCTTTTAACATTTCATGTAATAAGGACTTGGTAATGATGAACTTCTTTAACTTGAACTTATCTGCAAAGCACTTTATCTGCCCTTCCATTCTAAATGATAGCTTTGCTGCATAGAGTAATCTTGAATGTAGGTTCTTGCCTTTCATGACTTCAAATACTTCTTTGAAACCCCTTCTCGCCCATAAGGTTTCTTTTGAGAAATCAGCTGACAGTCTTATGGGAACTCCTTTATCGGTAACTGTCTCCTTTACTCTTGCTGTTTTTAAGGTTCTGTCCTTGTCTTTAATCTTGGGTAATATAATTATAATGTGCCTTGATGTGTTTCTTCTTGGATCTAAATTCTTTGGGACTCTGAGCTTCCTGGACTTGCATGTCAGTTCCTTCACTAGATTGGGGGATTTTCCTTCATTATTTATTCAAACAAGTTTTCAATTTCTTGCTCTTCCTCTTTTTCTTCTGGTACCCCTATGATTCAGATGTTGGAATGTTTAAAGTTGTCCCAAGGTTCCTCAGCCTCTTCTCATTTTTTTGAATTCTTGTTTCTTCATTCTGTTGCAATTGGATGTTTATTTCTTCCTTTTGTTCTAAATCATTGATTTGAGTCCAAGTTTCCTTCCCTTCACTGTTGATTCTCTGTATATTTTCCTTTATTTCACTTTGTATAGCCTTCATTTCTTCCTTTATTTTGTGACAATATTGAACCACTTCTGTGAGTATCCTGATTACCAGTGTTTTGACCTCTATATCTGAGAGGTTGTCCATCTCTTTCTCGCTTAGTCGTTTTTCTGGAGTGTTGATCTGTTCTTTCATTTGGGCCATATTTCTTTTTCTCAGTGCAACTGTTATGTAGTAGGGGCAGAGCCTTAGGTATTCGCTAGGGCAGGGCAACCCGTGGTGCTGCATTGTGTTGCTAAATGTGTTGAACTGTTGAACTGGTCAGAGAGGGAAGAGTGCCACTTGCTAACTTACTTGTCTCTTGTCCCACTTTCTGTCACATCCCTTGTTTCCCACAAGCAGATTGGGCCCTTTCAGGTTGTAATTCCCAGGTCAGTGGGCTTGTGTATATTCTTGGACCTTGTGGATCTCTCTAATGGACTTTCCTGTGAGCCTGGGGGTTTCTCCTGCTTCCACAACTCCCACAGGTTTTTACAGAAAGAGGTTTTGAAGCTTTAGTTTCCTGCTCTGGAACCCTAGGTTATATGGTTTGCCTCACTCCCCTGTTGTTCCTACTGGCTTATCCACTTGCCAATGTGGGATTGATGATTTCCTTTGCTGTGCAAAAACATTTTAGTTTAATGTAATCCCATGTGTTAATTTTTCCTTTTGTTTCCCTTTCCTGGAGAGATGTATCTGGTAAAAATTATGAACAATGTTTGAGATTTTTCTTCCAGGATTTTTATGGTTTCTACTCTAACATTTAAGTCTTTAATCCATTTTGAATTTATTCTTATGTGTGGTGTAAGAAGGTGGTCTAGTTTCATTTTTTCTGCCCAATTTTCCCATCACAATTTATTGAATAAACCATCTTTAGTCCTTTGTATGTGCTTGCTTCCTCTGTAGAATATTAATTGACTACAAATGTGTGAGTTTATCTCTGGGATCTTTACTCTGTTACATTGATCTGTGTGTCTGTTTTTATGCCAGTACCATGCTGTTTTGATTACTATGGCACCTCAACAATGATCCTGAGAAAGAATAACAATATTGGAGGAATTATGCTATCTAACATCCAGACCCTTTTAATCACAGGTCTTACTAAAACCTACTTAAATTTTGGAGGTACGTGGATGTATTTTGTTTGTATTTTCACCTATGTCACATTCGTAGGTAAAAAGATACCCCAGATATCATTTACTTCATCACTTGTGTTTCATTTTGCACGAAAATTTCATAATCAAATTGAGTGCAGAAGTTTTGTCTGTCTATAAATTTATAAGCATTGATAGTACAAAGCTAGGTCATACATCAGTAAGAAGGAATATTTATTTGAATTAATTAAAATAGTGGAAAATAAATAGCATAGTCAATAGTCATCCTCCTGACCATAGGTGTATAACTTATTTTTTAACCATTCTCTTACAGAGCTAATCTTTCCAATCTGCCTGACCCTGAAGACATTTATTTAGAACTGTAAAGAATGTAATATAGAAAGTAATTATGTATAAGAATATGACTCAGAAGTGAGATTTTACCCATAGGGTGTACATGTTCATGCTGGTAAGGGGAAATGTGTAGGGTAAACATAGCATATCCCAGACATGCCTCTCAGAAAAACATTATCAATCAGGAGGCAAGCTTTGTCAGAAGTGAGGAAATAGAAGTACCCAAACCTCCACTCACATTGAAAAAAAGAGATGCCTATAGGGACAGGGCTCGTGCTCTTTCCTGAGCCCTGCCTCTGGTAGTCTTTTGGTCTTCCTCAGGCAAACTAGTATAAGCCAGTAAACTGCTCCCCTTCCATGCCTGACGGAGGAGTCAGGCCAGACCATCACACCACTTACATAATATATTGCTCTCCTCCTTCAGAGCCGATGAGTAGAAATTTCTTGAATGGGACCCAAAATGACAGAGGAGAAAAAAGGAGAGTTAGCAGGGGTGGGGATGGAGTGAGGTTGGGACAATAGAAAGAACAGTTCGTATTCTTCCAAGTTTCATATTTTGAAAAAAATGAGCGTGTGTCTATATATACATATTATATTCTATGCTGTGGGTGTGGATTTCTCTTTGGATAAAATATGAATACTATGGAGAACAGACTATAAACTGCTCAATGAGGAGTAATTCAGGGGTGTCCAACCCATGTCCCATGGGCCACATGAGGCCCAGGTTGGCTATGAATGCTGCCCAACACAAAATAGTAAATTTACTTAAAAATATTATTATACTTTTTTGTTTTCTTTAGTGTTTGTATATTTAATGTGTGGCCCAAAACAACTCTTCTTCTTCCAGTGTGGCCCAAAGATGCCAAAAGTTTGGACACTCCTGATAAATTCATCCCAATGAACTCCATACTAGGCTACAACCTAGCTATGATAAAACACCTTATGAACTACTGTAAATTTGAGCCAAACTGAAACAAAGTGGCAAAAGGAAAGCATGTAGCTCTGTACATAATTGTGTTCATGTATCTGAGCTCCAGACAAGTCCTGATACATACCATGAGGTATGATGTCCCAGATAAATCAGGATGCAGCTTACCTGAATCTAACCAAATGCAAGTGACTCTCAAGCAATCTTTTGGTCTGAAGTTTAAGGATCCCTCCTTGCTTCATTAGCCTATGCTTACAGCACTATTGAACCATGATTTATTTTTATATCACAGGGAAACTGCAAAAAGAATGGTGTCAGAGATCTGCTAGAAAAGAAAAATTAAATGCGTAAGATTATAAAGTAATACGTTGCTTCCGATAGTACATTGTTTCTGATATCAAAATGAACATGCTCTCAAGCACTGTCTCACAGAATCCCTAGACCACTACAGCAAATGGAAAACTGCCATTTGCCAGTTCATATCATTGCCAGTATTTTCTTCATGTACTTCCTTCCCTTCCTATAGTACAGCCTATACTTTAGTTTCCCCCTAGAGTTTAGTTTTATTTCCTAGAATCAGCAGGAACCACTATGACTTGGAGAGAACCCTGGGAGAGCCATGAACCAATCTGTTAGCACTGACTTGAAAAACCAGACAGTTAAAGCAGTGTGAGTAGTGTCGAGTTTTCTGGACAAGTGGACTTCCCTCAGGGCTGCCATGCTCCAGGCCTTTGACAGCAACCGTTTACCATTAGTGCATCATGTTTTATAATCCACTCCTCTTTTAAAAATTATTTCCCCTTCCTTTTTAGAAAATTTGATTCTTTCCTGAAATTATAAGCCATGCCTGATTCATCTTTGTATTCAACATAAAACTAATATTGAGTCTTTCACAGATGTAATGCAGCAACCACATGACTAGGCACTCAAATACCCGGGGTTTTTGTCCTACTTCTTCCTCTAACTAGCCAGTCATCTTTGGACAAATATCTTCACTGCTCCTTACTGCATTCACCTGTAAGATTAAGAGGTTGGGTTAGATTATCTAAATTTATTCTTTCAACTCTACATTCTAAGATTTAAATCCTGCACAATATGTTTTTGGACCAACTGGTGTTTTATCATGTGTTAGCCAACAGTAATTTGTCTGCATCCTTATCTACATTCATATATGATACTATTCTTTCTTCTCTTCTCTAAATTTGATAGCATATACTAGTTAAAAATAGAGACATCATTTAAACATGTATGGATCATAAACATACTTCCAAAACAATGCCAAGACTCTGAGGAAAACATAGATAAAATTTCATCCAATGTCCCTTACTACCGATGTGGACAATGTAAGCCAAGAGGAGGAATGGGAAGTGTCTGAGATGATTCCGCCAGCGTTCCAGAGTTGAAGAGAATACCACGGAGCCTGCTCTCCACCTACTGCTAGTTTTACCATCCATACTTTGTGACATATATTTTTGGCAGCAGGATTTTTTTATTAAAAAACAATTTGGAAGCAAAGAGTAGCTCACCTGAAGTTCTTTCATTTGTTTTATTAAATTGATTGTTCCTGCTAAATAAAATCTAAATGGTTTATTCCCCTCATATTGTTCCCCACTAGTTCCCTGGTGTGCTCTTGGTTAGAGAAGTGGTTAGTTTAGCAGGGTCCTGGATGCCAGTAATTTGGCCGCCGGGAGAGGATTTATAGCAACATCTTTGAGGAGAATCTAATGCTTCTTTGGAATTAGGAAGGAGTGCAACTTCTTGGCAGAATTACCTCAGTGTGGTGCTGCAAGTGGCAGCCTGTCTGCTCTGGGCCCTTCTGGAGCTCCATGTCTTGGCGAGAAAAGAGGGGAGTGCTCAGGATGGGATTCGTGGCACTACTCTCCACTCCACTGCCTACTTGGTAGAGAATTTATAATAAGAACAGTGGCAGGGAGGAAAGAACCTGGAGGAAGGTAATAGAGGAGCTGCTGTGTCTCCCCCTTGGTGGGACTGGACATGTGATGACATGTGGTTCTGATGCTTTTGTTCCAAATGGGTTTGGGAGGCATATTTGGCCACGTGAGTTTAGAAGTTTTAATAAATATTTTTTTAGTTAAAAAGGTAATTTTAATAGTTACCATTCATTTAGTTCTTACTTGATGTTAGGCAACTCTCTTAGCATTTTGCATTTATGATTTTTGCTAATCATCACTCGTCTTATCAGTATGGCACTTCTATACCCCATGGTAGTGAGAACTTAAAGAAAACCCAGATGTCTCCATTTTTTTGTGGAAATGGTTAAGTGATATGTAGTAGAAACATTTCATAGATGAACTAGACACAAGCATATCACAATGGAGACGTCTTAAAAACAAAGTTGAATTTAAAAAAGAAAGAGAGTGAGAGAAAGTAAGATTTATAGTACTGTACCACCTATGTAAAATAAACACTATAATAACAAACATTATATCCAAAGATACATGCATATCAAAAGACAAATATCAACACATTAAAGTGGATGCCTAAAGGGAGAAGTGGGAAGTGGAATTGAAAGTAACAAAATAATAACAATGAGAAAGTCTTAAACAGAATGATAATGATAGTTTACAAGGAACTAGGGGATAAATTTAACTCAATACTCTGGAATCACAAAAATATTTTAAAGTGCCATGGATAATAATTAAACTAGAACACATGAAAGTGTGTGTAGTGTAGCTAAAGTTGTACATAGAAGAACAGTAATAGCCTTAAATGTCATGGTATGTATAAATGACTCAAAATTAACAGTGCGACCAGCTCAAAAAGTTAGAAAGTGAACAACAAAGTAACCCCCCAAAAGGAATAAAATAAGCAGCATAAATTAATGAAAAGGAGTCCAAAGATATACTAGAGAATGTAAGCAAAAGCTGTTTCTTTGAAAAGAAATAATAAAATTGACAGATATTTCACTCTGTGGACCATGAAAAACTTAAAAGGGAAAATGGCACAAATAGACACTAATAGAAATAAAAATGGAATATAACTCTAGATGCAACAGATTTTTAAAAACAATTAGAGGATAAAATGCAAAGAGGATAATTCTACACTTGCTTTTCTTGCATGCCAGCCCTACATCCCTTCTTCCTTTGCTCTGGCTGCTGTGGGATTGCATTCTTTGATAAAAGTTCACAGAGGCTTTGCCAAGGCTTCTGTTTTTCAGAGAAACTGTGCTAAAGCAAAGAGTAACATGAAATCTTGAAGGGGTACACAGGTGGTTGAATGGTCTGACTATTCAGTTTAAATCTTGTGAAGAAAAACATATGAAATATTTTGAATTAACAAGACTAAGGGATGAGTACATGTTAATTATATCATTTTCTTTATTCTAAGACATGAAAAATGTGCCTATGTATTTTTTTAAATGAGCTTCTCCTACTAAGCGCTATTTTTTTTCTATTATGCATTAGGTGATTCCTTCCCTGTGCTTATGTCTTCTGAAGTTTCTTTTCTTTCTATAAAGACAATTAAATTAACATGGTTCTCCTCTACCATCAAGTTTCCCTTTAAACTGAAGGACTGCTTCCCCAGATTCTAGGAATGCTGTCCAATCACAGGTCACAGTCTTCAGCTCTCTTTGGGAACTGCTTCTGCTAAAGAGAGCTGCTTTGCCCAAGTTCAAGTCCCCTTCCAGTGGTAGACCTCATTCAATGACTTACTGACCAATGAGTATGAAGGCCCAGCCCCTTTTCCATAACAATCTAATGGACCATTCCAGCTTCACAGTTCCCTGCAAGGTTGTCTGAGGGACTATTGTAACTGCACCACAACCCTCCCCACCCTCCAATTTTACTCCATTCTTTACCCCTCAGAGATAGTGAGTTCAAGAGCATTTCTGAGTAAACTACTTCTTTGCTAATCTACTTTGCATAGCCTTCATCCCATGGAGACACTATGACATGTAAGAAAAAGAACAGATCACTGAAATTAATATTTGCTTGTTTTAATCTTAATTCTGCATTCATTCTCTAACTTTGCCTGAGTCTTAATATCCTCCTGTGTAAAATGAAGATAATATTTTCCTTATAGAATTTTTTGAGAATGTATTTAAGTTCTCAATAGCTACACAATGATGACATTGACAATAATGATTGTAATTATTATTTCCATTATTAAAGTCAGATATTACCACAGAATTCAGCAAGAACAATAATTGTCTCAACCTTTCTTCTCCTTCTTCCTTTCTTCTCTTCCTTTCTTCCTTTTTTCCTTCGTCCCTTCATTCATTCATTCATTCCTTTCCTTCCTTCCTTTCTTTTTTCTTCCTTCTTTTGTTTTTTTTTTCCTGCCTTCCTCCCTTCCTTTCTTCCTTCACTGAAGTTATATGTGGGGCCTTAACCTGTAAAGGATACCAGCAGAGTTCTAGGATTCCCCAGAACACACTATTAAAACCACCAACCTGGAGACACCCTAAGGGACTGGATCCAGTAACTCTAAAACAATAAACTAGTAATGACACAATAGTATGTCACAGCCAGACAGTTGTTAACATTAAGCTTCTGATGGATTTTTCTACAAACACAAACTACCATGATGATATAAACACATATCTTAATGGGGTAATACAAACCTGTTGAAACTTCTATAAGTATTTCAGTGCATTCCTTAGCTCACCATTGTTAAACTTCCTTTTTGAGAGTAAAATGTGAATCACTTTTTTTATGTGAGTCATTAGTTTCACTTTTCTTAGTTAACTAAATCGCTTTTTTGGCAGTCCAATATGAACAAATAGTGGTTGGCTTTATTTTTTTGCTTTGAAGTCTTGAAGATACTCAGATTGCAAAGGAACACAAATAGAGGACTCATGGGCCTGGACAATGGGGGTATTGATTGTGGGAGTGGGGGGACAGGGTGAGGTAGGGGTGAGCAGTGGGGAAAATGGCAGGACAACTATAACTGAAGAACAATAAATATAAAAAATATTCAGATTGCAGTTCTTCATTTTCCTTATATGATTTAGGTTTTTTGTTTTTTTTTTAAATTAAGTGTCTACTTTGCAACGACTTCCATACCTATGATACTTAGGATTAAAACAATCTTTTTAGGTTTATGAGTCCATTTCAGAATGCAGAAGGTATGTCTCAGAGGTCAAGTAACTATCCCAAAGTCACAAAGCTGAAGAAGATTTAGGATTTAAACTCATGGTTTTTGATGTAAATTCTACACCATCTGTACTGTGCTCCTGTCCATAAACTACTATCCACACAAACTAAGGAAAAATGATTTAAATTCTGAGACAAAACCTTAATAATGCTGGATTATTATGGCAGAATTATGGTTGCAGATCTAAATCTATTTGTGATTGCTTGTCTGTTATTACTTTCCACTTTAGGGACTGTGGGAGTCAAAGCTGAAAACATGTTGGATAATGTTCTATCACTTACAATGTTTTTCTATGTTCAGTCCTGTGCAAATTAATGTATGTAAAGTTTATGCATTTTTTGTGTGCACCAAGTATTCCAGACATATTGCTCAACTTCCCAAGTGTCGCAATGAGCTGTCTTGTACAGTGAGAACACACACTATTACATTTTGTATAACATACATGACTGTTAAAATCAGAAAATTCTTATGAAGTCACTGTTTCCAGACATGCTGAAGTAACTGTTATTGACCTTAACTCTCTCACCATACACAATTCTAAGACTGGGCAAAATATATGTTGGCTGTTCATATTAAAGTGAGGAAGTATTTGTTTCAGTTCAATTTCATTTTAAAGGGAAATGTTTTGAATTCCCTTAACGGAGAACTTGGACAAAGACATATTTCTTTGTCATGTGTAACTCAACCAGAGTTGACAAGAAATGTGCCCTGAAATGTGACAAAGGGACAAACCTAGGAGGTGTCTTTGATTTGAGATACCTATGGTAGAGGTCCCTACATTTTTTCTGAATGAATCTGGTTTTCCGTGGAACTTTACAGTTGTGTGTGTTTGTGTGTGTGGAACATGCATGCTGACTCCTACTCAATAACACTGGAAAAGTAGTGTAGACACTTAATTAATATTTGTTGAATTGAACAATCAATAATCTGGACATAGGAAAAGCTACAAATGCTGGCATTGAAGCTCCTGAGAAGGGAGGACTCTACTCTGTGCTCTACTAAGAGAACCTTGAACAACTAAAATCAATAAACAGGGACAACCAACTTGTCAGTAAAGATTTAAGACACACAATCCAAACCTGTTGAATACCATTCAAAGATACATGCTTTCAGATTTTAAATGACTGAGTCTCATGAATGAACATTGCAAGTTGAATCACTTGTTTACACCCCCACATACCTTTGTATTTAATACATGTTAAAATGATGAAGGGCAACCAGGACTAATTCTATAAACAAAGAGTAGAGGGATGCACATTGATTTGCTTTTTTTCATCTTCTCACCTTCCTTAGGAAAAATAATTTTTCTTCTGAATGGAGGCCTCCTGTTATTTAAAATCCACTTTTCCTCAAATATCATGTAACATTAGCTCTCTTTATACCAACACTAGTGATTAGTTTGCTAGGGCTTCCATAAGTACCACAGGCTGCATGGCTTAAACAACATAAATTTATTTTCTTTCCATTCGCTGGACTAGAAATCTGAGATCAAGGTGACAACAGGATTGGTTTCTTCCAAGGCCTCTCTCTTTGGTGTAGATTGTTCTCTATGTCTTTACATCATCTTCTGTGTCTGTGTGTTTGTGTCCTGATCTCCTCTTCTTAAGAGACAAGTTATGTGAGATTAGGGCTCACCCATATGACTTCATTTTGACTTAATTACTTCTTTATGAACCTGATTTCCAAATACAATTACATTGTGAAGTACTGAGGAGTTTGGCATATGAATTTGGGGGGAACACAGTTCAGCCCATAACAACCAGTACTTCATACCACCAGAGACACTGATGCAAGGCAGGCCTTTATTATCGTCTTGGTGAGGACTGGTTCCCTGTGGACCTTGTTGATTGATAGCCTGCTCATTGTCAGCACAGAAAAGGAGGCCAAGCCTAGCCTCAGAGTTATTTTCATCGTTCTTTTTACTGTGGTTGGTGCTGGAAAGGGGCAAGGAGGAAAGATAATGCCAAAGTTGGAGTCAGCCAATGAATGTCTCAGCCCATACTTTTGATCTCTTATGTAATTTCCTCTTTTATCTTATGGTGCTTTTGGTAGTTTTTCAAGAAATTCTTGATGTTTGGTGCTCATTGAAAAGAAATCTAGATTTATTTTCCCTTAAAATATTTACCTAATAGTCAGATTTCTTAACTTGTTTCATCTTTCTATATTTTTATCTCCCTTAATGAATGAAGAAGCACAGATGAGATATGAGTAATTTTGTTGACCACAGCAATTCTACAGTCAGATTTTGAGATAGGTTTCAATAAACAGTGTGTCTGCTTATCATCAAGGAAGAAAGGCGCCTAGAGTAATTATGTTTTCTTTGTTTAATTTTGTCTCCTCTTCTTGTAACCATCACAAAAGCAATGTAAAACGTTCTTATCTAGATGGAATTCCATCTGGTCTGAACTTGCTTCCTTTAGCTAGCAAACTCTGCCACACTATCCCTGAAGATAATGTTCATCTTAATGAAAATGCGAATAAAATTTCTTTGTCACTAAGGAGATTGTTCTGAAAGCAAAATTCTAGGCCATATAAGGGCTTTGACAAAGTGCCCATAAGTGCTACAGAAAATTCTGAAGGGGAGAGATTAACAGTGAATATCAATAAAAAACAAGGTTTTGTAGAGGATACTTGACTTAAATATGCCTTAGGGGACTTATGCAAGGATTTGAGTAAATTGAGAGATGAGGGAAAAAAATCCCCTCAAAATTCTGGTTGCAAAAAAGAATGAGATATTCAGCTAATTTTTGAACTTTGAGGTTTCTTATTTTACATTTTGGGTCCTCTACCTTTTTTAGAGTGTGGTCTATAATATGTCAACATGGCCCTCAGAGATGGCCATAGCCAGATCACCCATGATGAATAGAAGTCCATGTTGCTGAGCCCAAGCATAACCTTCATCATTGCCACCACGGCCACTTTGTACATCAGCCCAGTGGGAGATGTCAGCGGTGGCTAGGGAGAGAACATGACTGGTATCCACAGAATGCATCATACTATTCACTTGGTTATTAATACCTTTTGGGTCAACTTTCTGTAAGCATTCTCATAGGAAACAAATATATTCACATTTTTGCCCATTCAGAGAAGTCAATACACATACCTCTTCCCCAAATTGCCTTGTCACCAATTTTCCAATCATGTTCCTTGCAAGTTTCTGAATATCCATCCCTGAATAGGTACATCAGGCCAGTATACTGAACAAAACAGATTTCTGTATAAAGACTTAGGTAGATTAAAAGTAAAGCTATGGAGAAAAGAAATACCATAGTAATACTAAACTAAAAAAAAAAACTGTAATAGCTATACTAATTTCAGACAAAACAAACTTCAGAAAAAGGAAAATTGTCAGTGATCAAAAGGGGCATTACATTATGATATAGGAGTCAATTCAACAAGAAAACCTAACAATCTTCAATGTGTATGTGCCTAACAATAGATTATCAAAGTATGTGATGGGACAACCGATAAAACTGCATGAAAGAATACATGAATCTACTAATATACTGAGAGAACTCAGTACCCTTTTATTAATAATTGTAGATCCAGTAGACAGAAAATCAGTAAAGATATAGTTGAACTGAATAGCACCACTAATCAAGTAGAGCTAATTGATATTTATAGAATACATCATAAAGCAACAGCAGAATGTACATTTTTCTCTAGCTCTCATGGATCATTTACCAAGATAGAACACATTCTGGGCAATAAAACACACATTCACAAATTTAAGAGAATAGATATCATACAAAAGGAAGCATGTACTAAACATATAAGGACATTTTTTTAATTTAAAAACAATCTGGGAATGATCTCTGTCCTCAAAAATCTTGAAAGTTTAGCAGACAAGGAAGGCATATTTATTATCCATTTATTTGAGAAATACTCATTTAATGCCTCATTCTTCTAAGCCTTGCTGATGTAATGGAAAATGAGAAATAGTCTTTCTCTCACAGAACTTACCTAACAGTAGGAAATAAAGGCAACTAAACAAACAACAGTGTGATTATTTCTGACAAGTGAGCAAAGAAGGACAATTGAGCTCTACCTGGGGATTCAGAGAAGGATTCCTGAAGGCGGCGACATTTAATTTAATATCAGAAACATGGGGAGAAGTCTATCCAGGTTAAAAATAGGAAGAGACGACCAACAGTAACCCTGTCAAAGACATGCACAAAAGCTAGGTGTGTTCACGGAACGGAAAAAAATTTGTCTGCAGTTGAGGCATAAACTGAAAGTTAGTAAGAAATAAAAATTAAAGTATACTGGGGCTGAATCATAAAACATTTCACAAACCCTGATTAAAAGATTAAACATTTCTCTAAGAGCAATGCCAAGCCATTGGAGTATTTGAAGAAAAAAAGGAGATATGATCATATTTCTATTCTAAGAAAGACATGCTGCCTCGTGTATGTAAGATGAACTGGAGGAAGGTAAGTCCAGAAGCAGGGAGGACATCAGTTGTTACACTGTGACAAATATCTATCTAATGAGAAATTGTGATTGTCTGGCCATGGGAAATGGGTAAAATAGACAGAAGTAGATTATGGTTGGGATTATCTGAATGTATTACTTCTGTTTTAGTGAAGATAATTTCTTGGTATCTGGCATGAGCAAGTGACTGAATTTATGTTATAAAGCACCGGGGCGGAGGGGGGAGTAGTTTTGTATAAGGTAACAAGGATCTTATGTTTTTCTATGTTGAGCTTCTGTACTTATAGAAAATCCAGATGTATTGAGTGGGCCAGTGAATAAAGCTATTTATGAATGAAGCTCAGGAAAGATAAATGGAAGGGAGATAAAGCAATTCAGATTCATCGCTCTATATGGTAGAGTGGAAGTCATAAAAGTAGATAAGATTACTGAGTATGTATAGAGGAAGAAGAGAAGAGGGCCTAAGATGGAATCCGTAGGAACAGGAACATTTTACAGAAAGTCAGAAGAAAAAGAAGAATACTTCACGAAAACAATTGCATTAGAAAATCCAGAATGATAGAAAACAAGACTGTGGTGCCTTCAGAAGCAAGAGAAGAAAGTCTTCCAAGAGGGAATATGAAGTCAGCAGGATCAAATGTAGTGAAGGTCAATATTGAAAAGTCACTTGGTTTGAATAGCAAGTTAATTTTATGATCATAGCAAAAGTCATTTTGGGAATTGTTGAGGTTGAGGCCAAATTGTGATGAGTTTTGAAATGAACTATAGGGAGAAAGTATAAGCACACACAAGAACTGTAGAAAACTTGTTTCTGAAGAGGTATTGTAAATGGATGGAGGGAAATAGGCTGGTAGCTGAAGGAAGACATGAAATCTAGAGAAATTTTTGTTTTATACTTTTAAGTTAGGCGACGCAGAGTATATTTAGCTCCTGGTGAGAAAGTGCCTATAGAGGGAAGCTGAATTTTAGGAATGAGAGGGGATCCATGAGTAGATAGAAGAGATGACATCCCAAAACAGAAGCAGATAAAGAAATTAGGCTTAAGCAAGATTAAAGAATTTTCTTCCATTTTAGCTGTTTTAAATGAGTGTGAAAATATTTTTACAATTACATAACAGAAATTATATATTTCTGTTTGAAAAGTTAAAGAAGGGCTTGCCTATAAATGAATACAGATTTAAAGTAATACTTGACAATTACTCTAGCAGAAACTGAGAATAATCTGCAAGTAGTTTTTTTTTTTTTTTTTAAATTGACACAGAGCTCTTTCATGTCGGCCACCAACATACTGTCCAGACTCAGGAGAACCCAGAAAGTTCATGGCCATGTGAGCCACCACCACAGCCACACTGGTGAGCACGGGAAGCACCTGGGAGGCCAAGGTCATGCTGGTGGCTTGTATCATCACAAGATCAATTTTGACAAATATCCCCCAGGTTACTTTGGGAAAGTTGGTATGAGGCATGACCACTTAAAGGGGAACCAAAGCTTCTGCCCCACTATCCACCTTGACAAACTGTGGACTTGGTCAGTGAGCAGGCATGAGTTTTGATCTGTGAGCAGACACAGGTAAATGCTATCAAAAACAAGACTCCTCTCACTGATGTGGTGGTGCAACTGGGCTCTGGCGAAGGGCAAACTCCCCAAGTGGTGTGTCATTGTGAAGGTCAAATTCTTCAGCAGAAGAACTGAGATTAAGGGTGTTGGTGGGGCCTGTGTCCTGGTAGGGCCTGTGTCCTAGTAGCTTGGAGCCACCGGGAGGGGAGTTTATTAAATGCTCACAAGTACTTTTTTTAAAAAAAATGACACAGGAAGAAAGTAATTGGATCCAGTGGTCAAGTGTAGTAGGTAACCTTAAAGGAGATTCATAGACTCTGATAAAAGAATAAATCAGGAACAGCCTGGCCAGAATGTGATGTATCTTTATGCTTTTATTGCATATTGCCAATATTTGACAAATATTTCTTTTTCTATGCCCATAGTCTAAGGTAAATAATTGCTCTAAAGTACCTGAAGTGACTGTACCATCCCTAACTATTAGGGTGAAGATTTGGGTGTCCAGAGAAGACCAAACCAAATGAGCAGGCTACTTACAGAATTCTACTTTACTAGAGCTGTTTTCTGCCTGAGTAAGCTATATGCTTCACTATGATTTCAGGATACCTCTGGACAACACAAATCACAAATTTCTTCACTTACTGGTAGGAAAACTAAATTCCAAAAATAGAAATAAAAAATCTTCCATTTCGCCATTAGAGAAAAAAAATTCACAACCAAATCCTGTCTGCAGGAATGTGTCGATGCAAATGTTCATATTAATATGTAATTTGTCAAAACTCATCACATGTAACTGGATCATATTACTATCATTTCCTATTTGACCATAAAATGAAGGGAATTTTAGAAAGAGGACCCTAGGACACTGAAAAAAAATGAAGGAGAAGTATCATTAAGACGCTGGAAGCATTAAGAAAAGCATATCCAAACTACATCAGCTCATTTCTGTCTGGTAACAGGATGTTAACAGGATGTGACACCAGAGGTTGATGGGTCCTAGGCGCTAAGTGGAAAGAATACTGCTATGGCTATGAACCAGAAAGGAGAAGTGCACATGGGAAAGCTTCCAATGCGGAAGACTTTGCAGACTCTCCAGTTTACACAGAACTGCTTGTGAGGGGGAAGTAAAAGCTGTTCTACAGGATTTTTTGTTTTTACCATTATAACTGTGAATACTAAATGTAATGTAAGCTTTATAATTGATCAACATCGCTTTTTAAATGCACCAGAACTTTGTAAGCATGGCCACATTCAATAAAGAAAGTCTTCCTTCAAGCATGTTCTACTTTGGTTGCATCTTAGCGTGGGCTGTCCCTTTAGCATAAGAGTGTATAAAATCATTGTTCTCTGTATGCACTCATTGTCCTATTTCTATTCACTCCGGATATCATGCAAAGCCTCCACTGTGTTCACGTCTCTTGTGTTTACATGTTTATCATCAATTTAAAAGCATGGGAATTTATTTATTTATTTATTTATTTAAAGGTTTTATTTATTTTCAGAGAGAGAAGGGAGGGAGAAAGAGCAATGTATGGTTGCCTCTCACATGGCCCTCATTGGGGACCTGGCCCGCAACCCAGGCATGTGCCCTGACTGCGAATTGAACCAGGACCCTGTGGTTCCCAGCCCGCGCTCAATCCACTGAGCTACACCAGCTGGGCAAAAGCATGGGAATTTAAATAAGCACTTTCTTGATTACTAGGAAAATAATTAACTATTAGGAATAAAGATCTTTTTGAATTTCAAAGAATTAATTATGTAATAATCATTTGCTGATGACTTACAATGTATTAGGCACCACTCTGAGCAATCAAAATAAGTATAAGACACTGACCCAAACCACATGAGATGTATCAATACAACTGATGTATTAATGAACGATAATGTAATCCAGCTAATAAAATGCTCACAAGTGCTGTATAAGGAAGAGAAACCCTTACCCTCACATATACCACATATTCAGTATTCACACATATGAATTCTTTGCTCTGTTAAATATGGGTAGGGTCCCCAAAGTGTCGTCCTATGTACATAGCCATACGTTTGTATATGAGATTCTTCTTGCCTAAAATGGCTCCTGCAGTTTCGCCATCTGGCTTATATCCAATCTTCAAAACCCATCTGGGCAACTTCTCAAAAGTGTTCTGAAGGTGATAGGATGATTAAGTACTTCCAAATTCCCTCTATAGATCCTAACTTGTACATATCATGTGTCCATTACTTTGTAGAAGCAGGAGTGTACATTTCCTTTTGAAATAGCAAAGAAGGAAAGAAATATATATGTAAGTATAAACATTTGTGGGGAGTGTATGATAAAATAATAGAGTTAACGAGTAGTTTTGATTTTCTCTAGGTAGATGGGGGCTAGTTCATTTGTTTAAGGAAAGGGGACATAGTACTTTTAACATACAAGGATACTTCTAAAAGGTTTATATCTATTAACACATTTAATCATTAAAAAACCTCATGATTAATATTATTATTCCTCTAACTATATTATTATGAGACTGACGCGCTGCCTACTGTGCTAAGAGGGCACCTTTGTAACTACATTATTAAAAACTATTAGTATCCTCCCTGTCTTATATATGAGAGATTGTAAACAGTTACACAACATGTGGTCATTTGAATTAGTAAGTCCTAGAACCAGGATGCAGATTCGGGCAATATATCTCCAGAAAACGGTACTTAATGACCTGAAAAGTATAGCAAAGCCTTAAAATTGCTGTTATGAAATTAGAGAAGGAAAGTCTCAGAAGATTGTTGAATGGCTTTAACAGTGTGGCTGAGACCACGAGCAAACGCTGATCCTCTACATGTGGTATCAGAAGATGCTAATATCTGGAAATAGATGAACAGTTAGGGATTAGCATGTGGGGTAGGGAAACTCTAGTGAAGGAAATAGCAAGAGACTGGTTAAGGTGAGTCAGTAAGCAAGTTGAATGGGACCATGCAAAAGAACTGACTATAGCTGGGAAGTTGAACATGACAGACTGCATATACTTTTTTTTAATCTGTTTCCTCCTAAAAACCACTAAAAATAACATAAAGATGTAACCCTACAAAGACCAATATAAGGAGACATAGCAGAAAAAGAGATGTCAAGAATTTGCAACGGTAAAAGTGTATTGTGGAATTGAGTTAGCAGAGGCAGACAAAGGCAAACTGAAATCCTTAGAAGGAGGTGGAAGAAGCCAACAGACATGAACTCATTCTCACTGCTGGATCCTCCAGTTAAGATGGAGGAGACACCAGTGAACTCTGACATGGTTTTAAATGATAGGGTTGTGAGTAATTTTTTTAAAAAAAGTTTCTATAATGATAAATTATTCCTTCTCTTAAGTAAAAGGGAATATTTCCAAAACAAGATTTCAAATGTGGGGCAATTCCAGGTGATGGCAATTTCCAAGCAGCGATAATGGGACCCACGCTATGGAGTAAAGACAAAGTCCCTTAAATTTGAATGCATCAGGAATCTTGAGCCTGGACTCCACAGCAAATTATCAACATGTACATTGAAATTGACCAAGATAATGGTGGGACTGCTAGCTTGTGAGAAAGTAAGCCTGGGAGATGGTAGAGGGGCGAAGGAGACTGAGACCTGAGGGATAGCTGTGGGCTTGTGGAAAGAGCAAACCCATGAGCCATCATTTTTTGTTATTTTTATGTCACTTTCATTATTTCTGAGGTTCTCTGCGTTTCGATAATGAAAATTCACTATTTGACAAGAGAAGCAACTGACATTCCTAAACATGTGGAGACCTAGCCAGCAATGCTGTCTAGCTTGTTATTTTCTGCAGTTCCTGAGCAGCACTCCCACTCAGGCTCCGAACAAGCACCTCCCAAATTTCAAGCATTCACAGGAGCAAAGAAGGAATTCTCATACCATGGTTATACAATTATAACCATGTGTTTCATCATGTTGGAAAATCCTCATCAGGAAAAGTAAAAGTGGACAGGATGATGAAATAACTAATTCCCAGGTGTGCCAAGTGAATCATGCACATTTATACAAGAAGCTGCAAGACACTGAATGGAAAAAGAAGCTAATTCCCACACAGAAACTCATTCCCACGTGATAATGCTTCCTTGAGTTTTCATAATCTCTGAATAATTCAGGAAGAAATATACACCTTCTAAATCTGAGTTTCAAGAACTTCATGACCTCGCTTTATTCTGACTGACTTAATTTTTTCACGTTCTTGCTCTTTCCACCAATACTTTCTTAACTTTCACTTTCACCAGGGGTACCTCCTTATTGGACCTATCATGGTATACTCTACTTCAGTTAGGGGCTTTTAGTATAAACCATCATCTATGTGTGTGATTGATGTTTTTATCTAATTTTGTTAACAATAATATACTTCAATACGCTGTGTTTCGCACTATGCTAGACATTGAAAAGACTATCAGGATTTTGATGATTCATAAAATGATCAACAAGGGGATGGAGAGGCAAGGAGAAATATAAATATTTAGAAGTAAAAATGAATGTCATCCTGCTCATTTTATTAAGAATGACTAAAATGTTTATGCTCTATGAAAGCTACTAAATAAGTAGGATATGGCAACAAATGATACTAATTCCATGCACCTTAGCAAATAAGTGTAAAGTTTCCTCACCTTGGTCTATCTTTATTCATACATCTATATCTACTTTGCTGTCAAAATATACCTATATTTATATTATGAAATAGATGTGTATTAGGATGCTTCTAATTGAATTAGATGATTTTAGCTTAAAAATTGGCTGCCTAGTGCAAAACTTCTATTTTTTTCTTACTCCCTTAAAAAAGCAAATTTAAAACCCTATTCTCTTGTTTCTTCATCTATTGAATAGAATCCCCTGTTAATATTTTGAACCTAATTTTACAGATTGTTTGCCTTGCTCGTCACTCAAATTAGTAATGACAACTAATGTAATTTTGGCATGCACTTGATCTATTGACAATGCATATGAGGAGGACCTAAGCCAAACTTTTAGGATCAACTTTCAAGTTTCAGTAATATTGGTAATGCTGAATATTATTTTTCTAAAATGTGGGCAAAGCCATGTTAGAAGATGTTATGGGAATGTTTGCACAACTCTGTAAAGTCACTGAAATTGTTGATTTTTAAAAAGAAATATCTGTCTTTAAGCTAAGTGGCACAGATCCAGAGCTTCGTTCCAAGTTAACAAACATAGTGGTATCTACAAATTACCTGAAGACTCCGTTAACTTAATCAGACTGTGCCTTCCTTCTCTTGCCCATTATCTTTGCTGCATATTTTTGTCTTATTTCTCTTGCAAGACATAACAAGTGCTAAACTCTCACAAAATAGTTGATAAATAACTCTCTTAAGTTCACTCCTCAAGGTGTGTAAAAAATAAACAAATATAACAAAACACCTTGAGAGGACACTAAGAAAAAGTAAATATGTATAGTATGACAAAGTAAAGGATAGTTCTATTTAAGAAAGTATTAAAAGACGGGAGTTAATGAAAGCATGCAGAACAGGACCGGGAGGATATGGAAGAGAATAACAATTGAATTTCTATTGTTGCTCATGAAGTGACATCACTTAAATGTCACTTGAAAACCAGAATGGTCAGCTTTTCTTGGGAACTGCATTTTTTCTTTGGCTGACTGGCTAAGTCAGGAATGTGCACTTACACTTGTCATGAACATTCAGAGCTGTATTACTCAGCTGGCTGTTTCCCAACATTTAAAAAACATTCACTTGTTAGCTTCAGACTCGATATGAAGTCTAGTGCTCCCTTGCAGTCTTCAGACATCATCGTTATTTGCTCTGCCGCTGTATGTGATGCCTATCAGAGCCTCAAAATCCTTCACAATGGCTTTGTACAGATTAGGGAGACCTGTCTGAAACAGTACGCTTGTAGAGCTAAAAGGCAAGGAGTTAATGACCTCTTCATTCTTCCTTGAGGTTACTCTTGAGCTATTTCCAGTTTTAACAAAATCAAAAATTGAACTCAAATACCACTTTCTGCATTAGATTCAACCATCTGTTTGTACTCTTTCTTGTTATGCTTTAAGTATTTTTAGGTTCATCAACATTCCTCTTTTGACTGTGGTTATCTTTCACTACAAGAAATGAGTCTTTGTTCTTTTACATCATGAAACTAGTATACTTTTTGAATTTTTACTTTGAAATAATTAAGGCTCAATAGAAATTGTTAAAAAAGCATGGAGTCTTGTGCACCCTTGACACAAATGGTGACCTCTTATATAGGTACAGTACAATGTAAAAACCGGGAAATTGACATTGGTACATTTCTTTTCACTAGATTATAGACCTTATTCAGTTTTAATCATTTTTTAAACTGCAAATATTGTGTTTGCATATGTAGTTCTGTGCAATTTTATTCCACACATATATGCATGTAACCATCATAATGATCAAGCTACGGTTCCATCACCACAAAAAACCTTCCGCAGGCTATCGCGTATTCTCACCCACCTCCCACCCATCCCAAATCTCCGTTCCCTAGCAACCACTAATGTATTCTCCATCTCTGGTTTTGGCTAATGATGTTGAGCATTGTTCATGTGCCTCCTTTGCCCTCCATATTATCCCTTTGATGAAACGTTTGTTTATTTATTTTGCCCATTTTATAACCGGGTTGTTTGGGGTTTATATTGTTTTTGTTTTTTGTTTGTTTTTACTGTTGAATTTTGAGAATTCTTTTTATGTTCTAGGTATATTAAAATATGTTAGATACATAGTTTGCAAATATTTCTTCCTGGGTCTGTAGCTTGTCTTTTCATCCTCTTAATAGTTTTTCACAGTTCAAAGTGTTTTATTTTGATAAAGTCCAAATTGTTTTCTTTTGTGGATTGTGCATTTGATTTCACATCTAGGAAATCTTTGCTCTCAATTCTGAAGATGTTCTCTTACTTTTTCATTGAAAAGTTTCATAGTTTTATGTCTCGCATTTAAATCTTCAGTCCATTTGCCATTAATATTCATATGTATTGTGACTTTTAAATCAAGTTTCATATTTTTGTTTACGGATGTCCAGTTGTTCCAGTATCATTTATTAAAAAGGTTATCCTTTTTTAAAAGATTTTATTTTTTTCAGGAGAGAGAGGGAAAGGAAGGGAGAAAGAGAGAGAACCATTGATGTCTGAGCGTAACATCAATCAGCTGCCTCTCACATGTGCTTAACCAGGGAGCTGGCCCACAATCCAGGCATGTGCCCTGGCCAGGAATCGAACCAGCGACTTTTCAGTTCACAGGCCTGCACAGCCCACTGGCCACACCAGCTAGGGAAAGATTATCCTTTCTCTACTGAACTGGTTTTGAACTTTCATCAAAAAATTGATTATCATATTGAAAAAGCTTTCTTCTATTTTTAGTTTTGAAACTCTGTTATTAGGTCCATACTTCTATAGTATTTTTTATTTTTGGAAAGAAATACGTTCTGTTGATTAAATCACTTATTAAGTGAAAGGTCTTTATATTGGATGTACCCTTCAGAATCCCTGGAACCAGAAGGTGTTCAGATCATTTTTAATGCAGAAATACATAAAGAGAACTTGAGGGGGAAAATAGAAAATGTAAGTGATATGAGAGTAGATGTCTCTTATTAAGTGACAAGTACACATTCTCAGTTTAACATGAGAAAAATGTGTATTTTAAAAGAGTTTAGGGACAGTTAGCAGCCCACATTTATAAATTAAATTTGTTGGGGTGACATTGGTTCATAGGATCATATATTTTATGATACATGATCTGTATATTGCATTGTCTTCCACCCTTTTTTCACATTTTATATTTTACTTTATTTATATATATATCACATATGTAAATTATGACTGGTATAGTTCTTTTTTCCTTTTAGTTGAATATTTTTATTTTTAAGATTCAGAGATTAGGGTTTAAATAAAAATATTGCAGAGAGGGAAGGAGGAACTGTTATCTTACCTTAAAACATGTTTTGTAAAGACATAGATAAACAGAAAAGGATATTTTGGAAATCTTTGATTTTGATTTTACTTCTTATTCTAAATTAAAAAACCCCAACACTTTTCTCTTGGCTTTAATAATTTTACAGTAAAATTTTAAAAATAGTTTTTTCTAAATATTTCCTGTATTTTCAACATTATAGCTATCCAAAGCTGGAAAAAGTTCTCTGTATTTAGTATTTTTATGTCCTCCTAAGAAATTCACTGTTTTACCATTATGTAAAGCTCTTTTTTTATCTCTGGTAATTTTCATTGTTTTGAAGTCTTCTTTGTCTGATATTGATGTAGTCATACCAGCTGGACTTATGCCTACTGTTCACAAGGTGTGCCTTCTTTATCTTTTTGCTGTTCATATTCATATCATTATATTTGAAGTGTATGGATTATAGAAAGCTTATACTCGGATGTTGATATCTTTATGTTCAATCTGTCAATCTCTTCCTTTTTATTGTATATTTAACCCATTTGCATTTAATATGTGTGTTGATATGTTTAAATTTACCATTTTTCTCTTTACTTTTTATTATTTTTACCCTTTTTGGTTATTTTTTCTATTACAAGCCATTTAATTTTCTCTAATGACATGTTAGCCATACTTCTTTGTATGAATTTTTAAAAATAATTGATCTATGGATTGCGATATTTGCTATAATCTTATCATAGTCTATTTAGACAATATTGTGATACTAAAAAACTTATAATAGAAAAATTACATAAACTCCTCCATAGAGGAAAGTTAGTTTCATTCAAACCACATGTTCTCAAAACTTTTATTTGTAAAACATAAAAATATTTAAAGTGCTGCTTCATAGTATATACAGATTTTATTGTATATTTGGTTCTGATCCCCATCTGACATGTTATGTATTTAAGCTCTTTGTCTTGTATAATGACCTTCTCTCCCTACTGGCAAATGAGGGAAGAGATTTATGTCTAAAATGTTCACTGATGCATCCCTACCTCAAGCCACAGTAGCTGACACATAGTGGGAAATCAATAAATATTATTTGATTGAATTAAAAAATAATTGAGTGTGTTTCAAGTAGAGATAGTTTTCTTTCTTTTGATTTTACATGTTTTTCTAGTGTTTCTAAAATAAATGTGTTAATATAACATGAAGAAATAAAAGTAAACTTTGAAGTATTTTTCTTCCCTTTCTTCTCTTCCTCCCTCCCTCCTTTCTTTCCATCTCTTTCCTTTTTTTATTTCTTTCTCTCTCTTTTTTTTCCTAATGAGGTTCCAGACTTTCTACACCAAATCTAGATTTGAGGCTAGGACTTATTGCTCATTATCTGAATGGTTTAAGACAAACCAGTTGACTTTCTTAACACTGAATTTTCTCTTATAAAGTAGTGATGATAAAAATGTTTCCCCCCATATTACAAGGTGGATGTGCATATCAAATACAACAATGCACATAAAAGAACTTTAGAAGTAGATACTGCCCATGCATGCCACATATATGATGGAAATTTCTTTTGATGCATGTTGATGGTGAGAATTCTAGAAACAGTGTGAAATGGACTCTTTAAGAGATAGATAAGAGTGATTGACATTTGCTCTTCATTCTGCTTAGAATGTTCTTTTCCAAGATATTCATAAGACTCACTGTCTTACTTCATTCTGGCCTCTGGTCATGTGTCTATTTGGAGAGGACATTTTAACACAGAAGTCCCCTCTGGTCAGTCTCTGTCACTTTGTCCTGCTTTACTTTTCACAATAGTACTTACCACTTTTTAACATATTGTGTAATTATTTATTGCCTTTTTCTTTTACTTTTCTTTTTACTTTAATATAAATTCCATAAGAGTACTATTTTCTCACTGCTACATCCCCAGTGTCTCGAACAGTGTCCAATATGTGGGGATCCCCCAAGAATTACTTACCATATGAAGAAATTAATAGTTGGAAAAATAATCCTTAGCTAATGAATAAGTTTGATTTACCTCAGTTATCTAAATAACTTATTCTTGACAAGACATGGTTGTAAAAAGAGTACTAAGAATTTTTAAGAAAATAAAATTCTTGAAAAACTGATCTTCAATATTAGAACATTTTAAAAATAGATAATTATTTCTTTTCCATTTACTGAGCACATTTTTATTATAGTGACAATTCATTTTTCTAAAACTTATTAGTTTTTTCAATACAAAATTTTAAAAATTCTTCCCAATCGCACAAGCCACATAACCCCTTTATCAACTCTATAGTGACAAAGAAGACCAGTGGCTGTCTGGAGCGAAGACGGGGAGGATTGACTGAAAAGAACAAGAAAAAACTTTCTGGGCAATTAAAGTATATCTCCCCCCCCAGCTTTGTTGGGATGTAATTGGCATATAACATTGTGTGAGTTTAATGTGTCATTATGATAATTTATATACATATATAATTTAATTGATGAATATTTTCTGTTTTATATTCTCACGTACTTTATTTTGAATAGAACCAATTATTCGAAATATAACAAAATTATTTTATGTTTACATCTTTGTAAGAATTTTTTTCTATTACATAATATAGATGTATACACACATATTTTGCCAAATCACATGTCATAACAAGAATTACTTTTCAGATTTCAAACATTTTCAGATTGCATTAATAAATTTTGGCCATAACCACATACCTATAACATGTAATATTCTTATTTATTGTTACCTTAATTCAATTCTGTTTACTATTTTCTACTTATTCTAGCCCTAAGTACTAATACTTATGAAGTCACAAGTTTGATTTAGTTATAGTTTTTAAATATACATTAAGCTAAATATGTGATTATTAAAACAAAAACCTCATCTACGCATGTCCAAATCACACCTGATATCTCCTGTGCAACAGAATCTAGGACAACGATGGAGAACAGGGCGATAGATTACAGCAGCAAGTGAACGTCTGTGTATGAGTGAATCATACATCACATATTTTCACATATTTTCTTTGTGTGAAAAGTGAGAGGATGAAGCGGATGGTCTCTAAGTTCCTGTTTGGATCTAGAAAGACTTCCTGGAAAGACTGAAGCTTGTTTCCTGGTACCCCAACTCATACAAGAGTAAGCACATGAGTCTGCCATGGGCCTTTGCTGAACCCTTACAATTTAGACAATGAGAAAATAAGGACTCTATTGTAGAAATCCAACTGAACCACATAAGCGTTAAGTACATCTGCACATGTAAAATGAAGCAAAATTACAAAACAATGAACAATTATTTCTATAACATACCTCCTTTCTCTCGAAATTTTCGGATTTTTCGGGCAGTTGAATTATCTGGAGCTGCGTCTCCCATGTGTCTTTCTGTGTAGGAACCATCAGATTTTAGTAAAGTGTTCTCAGTTAGAACTTTCCTGAGTGATCACACTCAGCTCAGGCAGCCAACCAGGGGTATTTCACAGGCAACAGCACCTGTGCTGAATGCTGTCAGAAAGTAGACCCTGCGTCCAAGGCTTGCGCTGTGCTGCGGAGCCGGCGCCCTCTACAAGTACCTCACGGTCATCGTGAAGCTCTTCATTGAAGGAACAGTATTGAAACACATATTTATATACCCTTTTTATTTTATATACTATGCAAAACAATAAGTATACTATTATTTGATGTCTCTACCTTTCCAGTTTTACAAACACTAATTAACTTATGTAACACTCTACGTGAAAAAGAAACTGTCCTTAAACCATTTTGAAATTTAAGATTTATAAAATAATACGGAAAGGCCCAATATAATGATGAGGAAACTTGATTTTTCAATGGTGTACTTATGCCCTACAGGCATAATTATCATCTATTTTTAAAAACTAGTATAGTGTAAAATATTAAAATTAAAAACATATTGATAGGGAATCTCTGGTTCAATCTTCTTGGTTCAACTTGGAATCTCTTCCTCACAGAACATAGTATAACGCCTTGAACAGAGAGGTTGCTGGGTGTCATGTCCTCCACTTCAACCACATGCACTAAGACTACGTGAGGGAAGCATCCGCCATGAGCACCAGACCGCTTTTACCAGAAGAAGGGGAGATGTGTGTTGTGAGATATGATAAGAGGAGATAGTAAAATCTCTACTAACTGTGTATTCTGCGAGTCACTGAGTGTTAGTATAATTTCTTCAATTAGTTACAACTCCAAAGGGGGATCCAAAGCCTCAGAAAGCATTGAGTAGACAGACCATAGAAAACTATAGAGAAGATACCACTGTGTTCTATAACTTAGGCTTTTTATCTTTGCCCCGTTGAACTTGTTCCTCAAAAAGAACAGTTTCACTCTGTGACTGCCCCAAGGACTTGTGCAGATCCTGCTGTGAGCAGCCCAGGAAAGTTGTGCTCAGAGAGCAGGGACCAGGCACCAAGAGAAGAAGAGGGTAGGCAACTGTTCTTCAAGACTGGCTGACCTGCTGCTGCCCCAGAGTTCTGGCAGTGGAGCTCGCTGCCCGAGGGAGCCATTTCAGAGCAGAGCCCTTGCAGATGGGAGCAGCTGTTGGGAGCCTGCGCCAGAAGCCACTGCCGAGAGCAACTGCCAAAAGCAGCTGCCGGGAAGCCACTTTGGGAGCAGGAGAATTGTCCTTAGTCTTGGCACTCTTTATCACAGTGTTGTAGTAACCGCAGAGGTTTGGCATGAGACCTCTGGCATGAGATCACTGTTCTTTCTAAATACCATATATTTAATTATGCATCTATATTACTATATAGATATAGACTTCAGTATACTGTATTTTTCTATGTATCCCATTCCACTGTGAAGGATCAAATTGGTTTCTTTCATCCTTCAGTATTTATATGTCTCCCCCCTCTGCAAAAGATGAAATAAAAATTTTAAACTTTGTGCCTCTGATATGATTGCCATCTAGTGGAAGAAAGAAGTATACAAATAAAGGTTTAGAATACAGTTTAACAGGAATAATTGCAAAATGTTATCTGAGGAAGCCCAAGGGGGTGGGGGGAGCTGTCTTAGCTTGAAGGACTTGAGCTACGCTTTAACGAAGATGACACATTTCATCTAGATCTTAATGAATGGAAGACCTAGAAATTCTAATGGGAGTGCAAACCTATTAAAGAACTGGATATCAGGCTTCATATTTCATAGTGTCACCCTGGACAAATGGCTATGTACACTTCAACTTAAATAAAGAAATAAAGTAACTAACTCTCAAAAGTATATAGCTTAGCTGCCAGGTGAATATTTTGCAAAATATACTTAGTGGACTAAAAGAATATTTTAAATACTTGATATACACTTCGTAATAAATAGTTTCCTCCTAAAGTCTGCTATGATCTATCCCTAGATATTGTGAATAAAAATTAATAAATTTAATAACTATTTTTATCTTTTACTTTCCTAATCCCTATTTCTTCTCACTCACTGCATTTTTTCTGGATTTCTTCTCCAGAAGTTTATAGCAAGCAGGAGAAACGTGATCCCGTTGCTTGATTGTTGACTAACAAACTATTATTAAATAATAATAGATTTTCAGAATTTGCTAAAAGTTATGTCACAGGCACTATACTATATAATTTACAGGTATTAACTCATTTAATTCTCTTTAAAATATGATAAGGAGCATAGAATTAATTATCCCAGTTCAAAATAGACAGACTGAGATGTAGAGACTTAAACCAAGTGTTACACAGTGAGTGGGTGATGGTACTACCGCCCTGCTCAGGTCCTGGTCAGGCCCTGTATTTTCAGATGGTCTTCACATTAAAGCAATGGAAAACCATGTGTAAATTGATCTACGGATGTTTCATTTAAGATGACTATTTTAATACTTTCTTACTCAAGAAGAATAATTTTGTCCTCCCACATATTTTCCTAATACATAAAATGATGCAAAATCTTAAACATCATAAGTCTCTTGCTTTTTTTGTTTCAAAAGCTATAAGGATAGGACAAACTGAGGTATTTTTAGTAATTCATACATCCACATAGATGCCAGATAACCAAATGCCAACACATCCTCAAGCAGAGCAGGTGCGTTTTGAGTATGGAAGCCAGGCCATCTTGGTTTTTAGTTTTATATGCAACTTTCAGGTGGTAGCCAAACTCATACGTTTTATGAGAGTCCTGTCTCATTCCTAAGTGCTTTTATTGACATGCAATAAAATTAAACACTGTATGATTACACTTATATGTGCAAGCTAAAAACAAACAAAGAAACAAACAAAAAACTCAAACTCCTAGAAAAAGAGACCAGATCAGTGGTTACCCAAGACAAGATGTGGGGGCAAGGGAGAAACTAGATGAAGGTGGTCACAAAGTACAACCTTCCACTTACGAGATAAATGATAAGATATATAAGCAGTAGGTATGTATGTACAACTTGATGACTGCAGTTAACACTGCTGCATGGCATATTTGAAAGTTGTTAAGAGAGTGGATCCTAAAAGTCTTCATCACAAGGAAAAAACCTTTTTTTCTTTTTCTTGTTTTGTTATATTTGTATGAGATAATGGATATTAATTACATTTATTGTGGTAATTATTTCACAAAAATGTAAGTCAAATTACTGTGCTGTAGAGTTTAAAGTTATATAGTATTGTATGTAAGTTATATTTTAATAAAACAGGAGAAAAAAATTAAGTGCAGTTTTTATCAAGTAGCTGATACATGAAGAGTAGATGGGAGAGTTGCCAATTAGGTCCTGGGCTACCCAGTATATGACAGCTTATCTCAATATCTTATAAAACAATAATGGTACAGTGACATGACAGCTGGTACCTCCCATCACACATGCACACTCATACTGGGTATCCATTACAGCCGGAAGCTAAACTCTTGCATGCTTCCTGGCTCCCTTAGTTAGTTCACCACCAGGCAACTGTTGGAAAGAAATGATAAGCAGAAGTAGGATAGTTGAATGAATGACCAGAACCACAGGGGCAGAAATATGAAAACTGGAGGTCCAGTTCAAGTTCAACTGACTTGCCATGTGCTTGGACAGACAACAAGCTTCCCTAGGCCCATCAGATTCTAAGTCTGTGAAAGGGAAATGACCCCTGCCATCTGAACGTCTTATGAATACAAAACAAGTATGATGATCAAAGTGAGAAGGCATTGTAGTTATAAGGTGTTATTTCTTTTCTGATTAACCATAAATAATTGCAATTTACCCTTCTTTCTTGATCGGTGCAGACTCCTTGAAAAGGTATTATAAAATCATTAACTAATGGTATTAGTTGCCAACTGCTGTGTAACAAATGATCACAAAATTTAGGGAAGGTATGCTTAGTAACTGTTCTTTTTATTAGAAAGTTCAATAACACAAGCAATATATAAATATTAATACTTATTCTTCATAAAAATGAAATGGAGGTATTCTCTTTTATTAGTCCTTTTCTAAAGAAATTATTTCAATTTGTTGTGCATTTTTTCAAATATTTTCTATGTATTTGTATACAAAAGTTTAGATTATAGAGTATATATGTATATTACATAGGTGTGCATGGGTATATATGTTTATATACACATACATGTATTTATACATATTGTAAATACATACATTTCTAATTATTCATTCATGAAGGTATCCAGCCATATAATATGAAAAATAGAGACATTTATTGGAGAAGATACAAGAAACATTGTATATAGGACAAAGACACCTCAGTCCCCTTCAAAGTAGGCACTTTGGGACCTCACACAGTTCTCCCAATCACCATCAGCTGCCCTGTCATATTTTCCTGAATCTCATAGATGGTATAAAATCTCATCTCTTTCAGAGGTGATTTTAGTTTGGGGAAAAGCCAGAAGTCATAGGGTACCAAATCTGGGATGTAGGGGGGCTGAGTCACCAGGGTGATTTGGTGCTTTGCCAAAAACTCTGCACTAGACATGATGCATGAGCAGGCACATTGTCATGATGAATCTGACAATTAAAAGTTGCCTAGAGCTAAGGCCTTCTGAATCATCTGAATAGTTTCTGCAGAGGAAAGTTCAAGCTTAATGCAGAATTTGATGTAGATTTGTTGCTCTACTCACTCAGTCATTTTGAAAGCGATGGCCACACAGAACACCTGCTCACTCCGTGTTGTCTACCACCCCCACTGACTAGTACAGTGAAGTTGTCATTGTTCACCCATGCGCATTCCAGTCCACTCTCCCTAGCTGCCATGTTACATTGATGTCACACAAACTGTTCTTGTTTTATTATCAACGGTTAGACTTTTTCTGGACAGACCTCAGATATTACACTTCTAAAATACAATATACATATATTTATATTATGTTTATGCTTTGGGTTTTTTTTTAAGTTTTTTTTTAAAGATTTTATTTATTTATTTTAGAGAGAGGGGAAGGGAGGGAGACAGAGAGGGAGAGAAACAGCAATGTATGGTTGCCTCTCACATGGCCCTCACTGGGGACCCGGCCCGCAACCCAGGCATGTGCCCTGACGGGGAATCGAACCGGGACCCTCTGGTTCCCAGCCAGCGCTCAATCCACTGAGCTACACCAGCCAGGGCAATGCTTTGGCTTTTTATGGTGGCTTTATTTCATTTTTCTTTTTACATTCTAATATGCTGTATAATGCATTCTATTCTTTAATTTGTTTTTTTTTTTGCTCCTACCGCATTGTATCTGATAGTCTGGATGTAAAATTAATTTAGGTAATTCCTAATGATGGAAGTTTCCAATTATTTACCATTACAAATACTTTTCATGATTACAAAATTGTTCCTGTATTTGCCTCCCAGACTCTAGACGCATAGAAAAGAACTCCTAAATGTTTGGATTAGTGCATTTTAAAATTTTAATGAATATCACCCAGTTTTCCTCCACATACTGTACCAATTTGTACCATTTCCAGAATTGCATCAGAATCTCTTTCTTCACGTTTTATAATCAGATTTTAAATCTTTCACTAATCTGATGAACATAAGATGGTGTCTTTTTGTTTGTTTGTTTTAAGTGCCTGCTCTGCTGCTTCTGAAATTCAGAAACACTTGAAATCAAAGTCATGTCAGGCACCTTATCGGTCTGTATTAGGGATGTGGCAAAGCAAGGGGATAACAGCATCTAGGAAAGAAATGGAGTCAAGGTTGAAGAGTGAGAGCCAAACTTAAGCATAATCTGGGCCTGGGGGTGCACTTAAAATCTTGTGTTTAAGGAAGATGGCAGGGCTGTGAGACAGGGAAACCTGTGGACACACCAATAAACTGAGCTGATTATTCATGAGATCCAGCCTAGATCACCTTGATGAATTCAACTGAAAAAATAAAGGGGGGAAAAAAGATTTTACTGGTGTCAACTTTGTAATCTAATATATAATCAATATCTGTGAACCATCTGACTTACACACTTCTTCCAATGGAATGTGGAAAAGATCTAATCTCTAGTATTAGATATAATATTTCTTATATATCCATCAAGTCTAGATGATTATTTATGTTGTTTAGATCTTTAATACTGATACCTATTTTTATCCACTTTACCTGTTTTACACTGCGAATGGCACATTAAAATTTACTCTCATTAGCTTATACCTGTTTCTTTACCTATTGAGTACTTTCAGCTTTATAAATTTCATTGCTGTTATATATAGAATAGACAACCATAAATGTCATCTTTTTGTAAATTTTAACTCAGCAATTAAATGTGCCATTCTATACATGAGTTCATTCTTGTATAAACAGATAAATAAAAAGGAAAATTATTCTTATAATTTTTCAAAAAGCAATTAAAAAGAAAATAGAGAAACAGAGGATTACCTCTGGACACATATCACAGGAATAATGTTTGCAGGCAAGATACACCAATGGATATAAAATTAGTAAGTAAAAATTTGAGAATAAAAAGGATTCGCATAGTTTAAAAGTATTTCTTTTAACATATTTATATTACTACAAAAGGAAAGATAGTAATTTTCCAGAGGACAAACTCAGCAGACACCTTCTTCATCAAGCAACTAAGGCTAACACCACCAGTAACAAGACACATTATAAATCCCTTGAAAAAAAGAAAGACAACAAATACCATTTTTGTGGATTTCTTGCCAAAATGCATAATCTCATTTCAAGAATGAGCAAATACAAGACAAATCCAAATCAAGGGACAAACTACAAAATAACTAATCAGTTCTCTTCAAATGCGTCGAAGTTGTAAAAGAAAAAAAAGACTGGACTTTCACAACTAAATTAATGTGAGAACCTGAATAATATCCTGTAACAGGTAAACAACATTCATGGGGAAAAATGTGGAATTTATAAACTCTGCAGTTTAGTTAATAATCTATTTCCAACATTATTTTCTGTTCTTGTTAATTTTACGATGGTTATAGAAGATATTAACATTAGAGGAAACATGTTGAGGGATTAAAAAACTATTTGTGTTATTTTAAAGATTTAATTAATTTATTTTTAGAAAGAGGGGAAGAAAGGGGGGAAGAAAAGGAGAGAAATATCAATGTGAGAGAGAAACATTGATTGGTTGCCTCTTGTATGCACTCCTTCCAAGGAGTGAACCTACAACCCAGGCATATGCCCTGACCGAGAATCGAACTGGCGACCTTTCACTTTGCAGGATCATGTGCAACCAAGTGAGCCACACTGGTCAGGGCTATGTGTATTTTTTGAGACTTTTTAAAATAACAGTTTTAGATTTACCAAAGAAAAAATGAGCAAGTAGTATAGAGTTCCCGTATACTTTCCCATCTCCTTGCCAGTTTCCCTCATTAACTCAGCATTGGGGTGGCACATTTGTTATAATTAATGAATAGATATTGATGCATAACTATAAACTAATGTACATACTTTACATTAACTTCTGGTTTTTGTGTGTTGTACAGTCTGTAGGTTTTAACAAATACACAAGCAATGTATCCACTATTGACAGTATCGTACAGAATAGTTTCACTGCCTTAAAAATCCCCTGCGGTCCACCTATTTGTCCCTCCCTCTCCTTTCCACGTCCCAAACTCTGGCAACCACAGGCCTTTCTAGTGTCTCTACAGTTTTGCTTCTTCTAGAATGTTATATAGCTGTCAATTATAGAATGTCATAAAATGTGTAGCCTTTTGAGACTGATTTTCACTTAGCAATAAACATTTAAGCTTCTCTATGTCTTTTTGTTACTTAATAGCTCATTTCTTTTTATCATGGAATCATATTCCATTGTATGGAAGTACCACAGTTTGATTTTTCATTCACTTATTGAAGGACATCTCCGCTGCTTTCAATTTTTTGGCAATTATGAATAAAGCTACTATAAATATTTGTGTGCAGGTTTTTGTGTGGGCAATATTTTTTCAGTTCAGTTGGGTAAATACCTAGGAGCACGATTGTGTGATTGTATGTAGGACTATATTTAGGTTTTTAAGATACTGCCAAACTGTCTTCCAAGGTGGTGGTGCCGTTTTTGCATTCCCACCAGCAGTGAAGGAGAGCTGCTCTTGCTCTACATCCTCATCAGCATTTGGTATCGATATTTTGGACTTTAGCTATTCTAATAGGTACGTAGTGGTATCTCATTGTTGTTTTAATTTGACATGTGATGTTCAGAACCTTTTCATATGTTCATTTGTCACATTATATATTTTTTGGTGAGCTATTTAGATGCCTGTTTAGATTTTTTGCCCACTTTTTAATTGGGTTATTTTATTATTATGTCTTGACAGTTCTTTGCATATTTTGGATGCTAGTCCTTAATCAAATAAATTTTTAGCAAATACTGTCTTCCAGTCTCCGACTTTGTTTTACCTTATCTTTTAAAGGTAAGTATTTAGATAAAGAGCAGAGATCAACAGGATTATTAGATACTGCCCTTTTTGGCTATACTGTAGACATTTCAATTTTATTTTAAGTTGAGTTAGATATTTTTACAGTGTCATCATGAGCAGAGCTTTTTTGTTGTCCTTGGAAAGAACCTCATTTAGTGTTAGGATCCTAGTCAAGAAACTGCCACATCTGAAGTAATATAACAGATAGTTTTTGTACTCACCATCCCTTTGATTTATAAAAGGTTGAGAATGATGTCAGTAGTGTGGATTTTTCAGTAACAATTACATCAGACTTTGTAGCTGAGAACTGACCTCTTTTATTATCCAATGCTTGCTCATACCAAGTTTACGTTTTCCTCAGGATCCAAACCAGAGACCTTTCTCTTCTGCCTGACTCAGAACTACTTCAGTTAGCCAAAGGAAGTCATTGTCTCACTAGTTGCTTCACATGACAGGTCTTTTTAAAGAAATAAAATGTACTTGGGTCCAATGTTTCCGTTGTTGGGTTAAGGAATCCCATGATGAAGCCAGTAATTAAGTTGCTTGGTATTTCAAACACGTACCTTTCTGGGCACTGCATGTTGAAAGGACGCACAGAAAGTTTTCCTCTAACAGCAGGCTCAGTCAGATGAAGATTTCACACTAGCCAGGAATAGGCTTTATTTAGCAAACTCTCTACTTTTGTTTAAACTTAGTTTTAATCAGATTTCAATGGAATCTGATTTAGAGGTGGTGAGATTCTCTCAATAGTCTTACAAGTCTTGGTTTATTCTGAGGCTATGAACCATTTCTCAAGGCAGATGGATCTCCGGATGGGCTCTAGCCTCAGGATTGGTACATAGGCAGGTAATTATGGGAGTTTGGAACTCATTTTCTAGCTATGAAAATTTGATTATCAAAAGAGCGTCTCCTACATTGTAAAATTATCTTAACAATTTTGTGACCTTAATAATTATACAGGAGTGAGCAAAAGTAGTTTTACAGTTGTTCATATGGAGAATAATGCAATAATTAATAAATAATAGAAACATAAACTCTGTGTTCCACATAGTTACAACTGTAAATCTACTTCTGCCCACCCCTGTATAATTATATCAAATTATATTATTTTAATGTAGTATATGATTTTATATTATCATTAGATATTGTAATTATATTATAATAATTACATTAATATATAAAAATAAAATGTATACAATAACTCTCATGGATTCTCAGTAAGGATTAAATGAAAGAAATGTTTGTAAAACCTGTAAGTAACACTTGTAATGCATTTAAGACAGTGCTTGTCGCATACCCAACACTCAGTAAAACTCAGTCATTATCACATCAGAGATTACAGTCTTGTTGAAGCAACACTAAACAGTTGTTAAATGAGAAATCCATAACAACTGCCGAAAGATGTGATAAAGGTGATTCTTTGTATAAGACAACAAAGAAGGAAACGTGTATGTGAAGGAAACATGTATGTGTAGGAAACATGTATGTGAAGAGGAGTAGCTTGAGGAAGCTTGACTGAAAGATCCATGTACTTGTAATAGTATTTCATTCACAGCTCCTCTCCTGCTATGTCAGAGGAATTACCATATAAAATGTACTCAGTGAAAATTGGCCCTTTGAGTAAGTGGCTTAGGATTTGAGTTAGAAATCCCAGAGACAGTTAGGATTTGCACGGGTAAGATGAGTGATACAATCTTTTGAGCAATGATGCAAAAGCAGGGAGCAGAGCGGCACCGGTGCTGAGGTAACTGTCTCAACCTGCCCCTGTCATGTAGAATGGCAGTGAGTGGTCAGAGAAAGCCCAGAAAGTGATGGCAAGCCTTTGGGAAGGTGTAAGCACCTGGATAGGCACTAGGATCTTAATTTTATGGGCATTGGATGGTAAATGAAAGCAGCTGAACAGAAAAACATGCCAATAAAATGGTAAGAAGAGTAACATCTCATAGTCGAGCAGAATTATCAAAAAGTAAGGCTATAGGGAAAACCTGTTTATTACATGTGAGACAGTGAGAATTTTAACTCCAGTGGTAGAAAGGAGATTGGAAAAGAGAAAACTTTCAATACTGCATGTTATTTAATAGGCACTATTTCATTTATGCTTCAGTGAAGCAGGCCTTATGCTCACTTCACAGGTGAGGAAACTGAAGCTCAGAGAGATTATTAGTACCCATGGAACCAGAATTCAGTGCCATATTTTCTAGGCTCCAAAGTGTACTCTTTCTGATAGGCTATAATAATTGATTGACTGTGAGATATCTGGGAAGAAATTAAAGATGATTTCAAACTGTTTGCATATGATTAGAAAAATGCTAACCTTATTGAGAAGACAGCCAGTTTGAAAAAGATAATAATTTAGCTTTCAATATATTGAATTTAAAGCAACAATGAGGAACACAAGTGCCAATATGCATAAAATAATTAAAGACAGTGGGGCTGAAGCTTTGAGGACAAATCAGGGCTGGAGATAAACACTGGAAATTCAGTTGAAACGATGCTAGTGGGTGGTATAACCGAGGCACAAAAAAGGAAAGTCTTAGGACATAGGAGAATTCTAAGGACAAGATTAGAATTGGAGCCAATGAAGAAGAAAAAGGATGAAACAAGAATGTGGTGACAAATGAGATAACAGATGTGCAAGGAGATTTTTTAAAAAGTGAGATTGAGAGGAGGTGGGAAGATGGCGGCGAGATAGGGGAACAGAGTTTACTTCCTCCTGCCCACCGGTTGATTTTCTGAGGAACGGGGCGAAAACGCAGCAGTATTCCAACACATATGATGATTGATGCTCAAGATTGCAGGGGAATTTGAACATTCATATGGTAAGCAGAGTGCTTCGGCACGAAAGGGTCCCCATCGGTACCCGCCCGGGGAGCGGGGAGGGGCTTTGGTCTCAGACCCGGCAGCTGCGCGGATTGGTCGCAAGATTCTTGGGGAGGGAGCCAGAGTGGGATTTGTGAGTGGTCAGATGCTTGTCTGGTCTGGCGGGCGTAAATAGGAAGAATTTTTCAGAGAGGAAAAACAGGAAAAAAAGTGGTGCTCCGTGGCTATTTGGAGAGGCCCCGCCCCCAACAGTCCCGAGGTCAGAGCGCCACTGGGATCCGGTGCGCGACCAGGGTCGGTAGGCGACCTGGATCAGTGTGCGACCCAGATCGGAGGCCCAGGGAAGTCTGCCTGTAGCACCAGAGTGAGAACACTGTCGGCCCTTGGCCCGCGGCAGCTTGCGCTTCCATCAAGGGGAATTGGAGGCTGTTTGAGCTAGGGGACCGAGGCCTTTCCCAGCTCATTCCAGAAGAATTGGGAACAGCTTTCAGTCAGTGGCTCTATGGCCAAGTGCGACCTGCGCAACCAAACGGGAAGCTAAGGGCCGTGCGCACCCCGCGATCTGTGGTCTAATCCTGCACAGTTCAAAAAGACCAGGGACAGTGCACAACTGGACCCCTCAGCCAGAGCTCTTTGGCGCACATTCCAGGGACAGACAAGAGA
>PVJI01011589.1:0-55382 GCA_004026765.1 Micronycteris hirsuta | reverse complement strand
TGAGTATAATGTTGGCTGTAGGTTTCTCATATATGGCCTTTATTATGTTGAGGAATGCTCCCTCTATTCCCACTTTGCTAAGTGTTTTTATCATAAATGGATGCTGTACCTTATCAAATGCTTTTTCTGCATCTATTGATATGATCATGTGATTTTTGTCTTTGCTTTTGTTTATGTGATGTATTACATTTATTGTTTTGCGAATGTTGTACCATCCTTGCATCCCTGGGATGAAACCTACTTGGTCATGGTGAATGATCTTTTTAATGTATTGCTGGATGCGGTTTGCTAATATTTTGTTGAGAATTTTAGCGTCGATGTTCATCAGTGATATTGGCCTGAAGTTTTCTTTCTTTGCTGTGTCTTTTTCTGGTTTTGGGATTAGGATGATTATATAAGCGTATTTTAAAATATTGATTTAACTTAAATATCAATATATTTAAATTTACAACTCACTTTAACTTCAAATTAACGTACTTGCATTTTCCACTTTTTTGATGCAGTGCCAAGACTGTTTCATTGCATTCTATTTTGCAAATCAAAGTTCCACAGTCATATGCATTATCTACACATTTTAGTTTTAGGAATGTTTTTATTATGAATAAGGAGGAAACTCAAAGACACTTTGGAAGCACTTTATTGTAAAAAAAAAATTCTAGAATAGGATTTTCCATTTTTACAAGTGCACCTTCCACATATTTTAGCAGCTCACATTGGCACAACAATTTTGAGGGGATAAAGCATAAGTGACTCTTTGATAGACAAATAACTCAATTAATGGGGATGGGCGTTCAAGGGTATACTAGAGAGTAGCCTCCCAGTCATGAGCACTCGGTGTTGAGAGTATCTCTCAGTATGTTTTATGTAAGTACTGAGGCAATTGCTCAGTCCAGTGCTTAAGAGATTGTCTGCTATAAAGTACACTGAGCATTCAGGTAAGCATTTAAAAAACATTAGCGTATCTAGCCCTGGCTGGTGTGGCTCAGTTGGTTAGGAGGGTCCTCCTTCCTGTACATTGAAAGGTCTCAGTTCCAATCTCAGTCAGGGTATATACCCAGGTTGCAGGTTCAATCCCCAGTGGGGGCACTTGCAGGAGGCAACTGATAGATGTTTTTCCCATTGATGTCTCTCTCTCTCTCTTCCCCTCCTCACTGCCCTTTCTCTGCTGTTCCCCTATTTCTTGAATGAGAATCAAATACACCTTAAAGAAAAACATTAGTGTATCTAATCCTCATGACAACAGAAGGACTTTGTGAGACAGGCATTATTATTTCATTTTTACAAATGAAGAAATTAAATCTCAGTAAGGTTAAATCTCAGAAAGCTTTCCCCCAAGCTTCCCAGTTAATAAATACAAAAACTAAAACTGGAACCTTGTTCTAAATAGTACTGACTCCAACATAGCTTTGATTCTATAATATCATGATTAATAGTTATGTATTGTCTGGCTAGATAGGAATTTTTTAAGGACAAGACCCAGTCTTTTTCATGACAGTGGCCATGCCTGCCACACAATAAATGCAGGAGATTTTTTTCAGAAACATTAACTTACTAAGACAATAACTTGTTAGGTTGATCCTTGGTCTGATCGAGTTAGTTTTGAGAAAATACTTTTTGTCTCTTTCTTTTTTAAATCTTCCTAACAGACTTTTGTTACATTATTAACTATAGGTGCTAAGAGAAATAAGCCAGACACAGAAAGACAAATACTCCATGATTTCACTTATATGAGGTTCCATATCTAAAATAGTCAAATTTATAAAATCAAAGACTGAAATGGTGTTACCAGGGACTGCGGAGAGGGAGAAATGGAGAGTTATTGATCAGTAGGCATGAAGTTTCACTTCCATCTCTTGTTTTTTAAATTTTCTGCATTGGAGAATGCTATTTCTTAACATTTTCTACAGCTATCTAAATTCTTCCCATGTTTAATTATTATTTACAAGCCTCATTGAGTTGTTATTTGAATAACATTTATTAAAAACCCTAAATCAATAACTTCTTGCATGTAAAATAATCTTTCAGAAAATAAATATGGTTTATAAAATAAAAATGAAAAACTATATAATCTCATCGTCTAAAATGATGCTACTATCTGATACAATTTGTTGATTTACTTTGTTTATTTTTCATGGAACTCCAGTTCAGAGATGAAGATGGTGATTAGCAGTTATAATAGTTATTTAGTCAATATAAATTATACTACAATAATGCATTTTAAATACTTCTAGTGGATAAGATCTGTTAATGTGGAGAATTAAAAAGTGGAGGTACCATTGTACAATATTCTGTTGAGGATGACCCTCAGCAAATTTGAACATGCTAAACCCTTAGGGCTTTTTTTGTTTGCTTTAAGACACAAAGTATTTTATATGAATAAGGGTTAGCTACTTCCCTTAAACATTGTACCCAGGTTATTATGAAATCAAGTCTCAAAACATGCTGTTTCATAATGCAAAAATTTATTAACAAAGAGGCAAAAATTGTTCATGTAGCCTATTCTGTAAGGTTGATGGAGTCCTGGCTGTCTATCATTTTAGGACCTTGGACCACCTCTCGACAAGAAATACTGGCTCAACCTGGGATAACATCCCAGAAGTAGGACTCACTTACTCTTATGGTGAGTATCAGGCAACCAGTATCCTTCTTAACCAAAGGCAGGCTACAGAATAGCTTACACACCAAGTCTTGGCTACCATTCCTAAGGGTAAATGCTACAAACCTTTCTGTATTTTAGATAGTTTATACGTGGGCCAGGAGTATATTTATACTATTTTAACCAATTCATGTAAGTTGAAAGTCTTTAGTTTCACTAATTGCCATCCATTTTTAACAGGTGTCATGCTAATTAATAGCTAGTAATTAATTTAATCAATGAAAAACCACTTCTGACATGAAATTTGGTGATTACCAAAACATCTGGATCTGATCAAAGACAAAGATAGCTAATGTGTTTGTTATCACTACCTCTGGAGGGGAGCCTTTTCTCTCTGCAAAAGTGATATCTGTCCCTGGCATGGGGATTCCTCATTAGAATGGATAAATTATCTATATTGAATTATTTTTAAGCAAACTACAATCACCTTTAATTTTTTACTATAATTAGGAATTTGTTTCCTAAGAAATGGAAAATACTAAGGGGATAAATGTAGAGAAATAACCTCATTTATATTAACTTTTTCTCTTTTTATATAGTTGTATTTTCTAACAAAGACCTATGCGTTAATTCCCAGTATCATTGACTTAACAATGATATTCCCCTGCCTGAAACCAGCTTCATGATATTGGATGGGATGCTCTGAACAGAGTGGTGAAGGAGGAAGTGGCTACCATCTAGAAAGGCTAATCAGTGAATTAATATTCTGGAAATTAATGGGTATTATACAGCCTCTGCCAGCCTTCACAAGCTGACTTATTCAAACCACTACACTTTAAATATTTGTTCAGTTTTTATTTGTGGGACAAGTGATTGTTGTGTGTAAGGATCAGAAGAAGGACAAATTTGTTTGTCAAAAATACCCTGCCTCTAAATTACTATTCCCTATTCATTGACATCAGTCAGATCATCATTGATTGGTTCTACCCTCTTAATAAAAAACCAGTGATTATCTATTGTTAATTTGAAAAGTCCCTTATAGTATGTGGAGGAAAAGGAATTCCTGTACACTGTTAATGGGAAAGTAAAATGTTACAGCTATTGTGAAAACAGTATGGAGTTTCCTCAAAAAATCAAAAATAAAATTACCATGAGGTCCAGCAATCCAACTTCTCGGTATATATCTGAAGGAAATGAAGTCACTAATTCAAAGAGATATCTGTACTCTCATGCTCTTTGCAGCATTATTCACAGTAGCCAAGGTAAGAGTCTGTCATCAGATGAATGGAAAAATAAATGTGATATATATACACACACACACGTGGCATGCATAGATATAGATATATACACACACATATGTGCATATATACACACACACATATGTGCATATATATACACACACACAACCCCCCCCACTAGAATATTATTCAGCCTTAAAATAGAAGGAAATCCTACCATTTGTGACAACATGGATGGGCCTCTGAACATTATGTTAAGTGAAATAAGTTAGGCACAGAAAGACAAATACTGCATTATAAAATGACATTATCTCAAATGTGGAATCAAAACAAAACAAAACAAAATGTCAAACTCATAGTAATGGGCAGTAGAATGGTGGTTACCAGAGGCTGAGAAGTTGAGCGAAAGGGGATATATTGATCAAAGGGAACAAACTTTCAGTTACAACTTATCTTACAATATATCTTATTTCAGCTCTTTTAACTGTGTTGCACTGATTGAAAACTAAATTAAAATTATTAAACTGCATTACAAAATCCCTAATCAAGATGTAATATAAGTCAATAAAATTTATATTAAAATTTACCCACTTTATGCATTTATACTTTTATTTTTTGATGAAGGTTATTCTTGTTTGTGCTAAAATCAATTTTATAGAAATGTTAAGGTTTATTCTTTCTCCATAATATATATCATTAAGATAACAATGTGATTTTAAAAACAAACATTAATTACTCCTGAATATGGGAAAACATTTTTCCTCTCTTCTACAACCTCCTTCTGTCAATTCTATACACACGTTTCAGAAGCTCTAGAATTCATCTACTTTAAACACCCCAACTTCTACATCCATGATTTTTAAATACCTAGGGAAAATGAATGAAGACCTAGGGTAAAACGAAAAGTGAGTACAAATTCCACTCTTTGTGTACTGCTAACTACAAAATGCTGTCAATATAATCTAAGAAGATAATATAATATGACACGTTAACCTCTAAGTCAGTCAATTTAAGGTAATAGTGGGAGTGCTATTTTCAAGAGATTAATTGAAATTAACACTTTGGGCTGATATAAGAATAATTGTTAAATGGCTTCAGGTTCCAGAGCAATAGTTATCTATATACAAGTTATCAGTAACTGATTAGCTTAAATGATTACTTCAGATATTGAAGAAAGACCATCGACATATAAAGCTCTTGATCATTTGCATAGTCATAATACCTCAGTGAATATCCAGGACTGGCACTGATGCTGCCTGAATATTAATACCAACAGCTGAGCTGAAGGGCAAAGCAATATATAGAAACAAACTGCAATTTCCCCCCGGAATTTACAATTTAACTTGACAGTGGGCAGCTTTTTAAACCATTGTTATTATTATTAATTATTATTATTATTTCCATCCCTTATTACAAGAATGCTCCCCATTTCTTTGAGTATCTAGTCAGATTGGTGCAGAATTAAAGCACATTTTTTATTTGTATTTTAAACCAGATTTAACCATGCAGTCTTCTTTTACACCAAAACCCACAAACTACTGCCATGTACACATTCAATATCAATGCACCCCAAAAAGGACTCCACGCTGTACACTGCATTCAGGTGAAGGACATTTCTACTTTTATGTACTTTTAAAAGCTTCAAATTTGTGAACATTTAAAAGTTAAGATAGTTAAGTACTCTGTCTTCAATTCTTCTCCCTGCTCTGCCCTTTAATTTCTTAGAAAAACCTCTCTCTCCTTACCCTACCCTCTGTCACAGCTTAAATGGCTATTTCTGACTTGGCCTCTGCATAGAGCCACAGATTGAGGTTTCTGGAAGAAATGCTGCAATTCCTTCCATGAGATGCAGCAGAGTATTTGTGGAAGAATCTGTAGGAAGGAGATGTGTTCAGGGTTTGCATACGTGATGTGTTTGTAGCATCACCATTATAGTTACACATCTGTGATCACCAGATCATTTATTATAGGTTTCTATTTTCCTTGGAGAAGTGGTAGATTAGACAACAATTCTCCCCATTTGCATTTCCTTTTCCTGAAGAAGGTGCTCTTTGCCAACAGGGCCTTTAGTAAACAAACTGGAGTTAGAGATCTGCGCCTTATTTATTATGATGCTATTTTGCTTTATTTCTTTTTATTGGCTTTTGTCTCAGATGATGGTAATTAATAACAGTTATGGGCAATATTTATTCATCATACATTGTATCGGTCAATTTTTGCCACATAAAAAACTACCCTTAAAATCAGTGGCTTAGAGCACTAACCTATTATTGCTCAAGTGTCTATGAGTTGCCTGGGGTTTGGCTGATGTGGAGATAGACTAATTTTAGCATTTCTGCTTCAGGCTGTGGCAGCCAGCACAGCCCTACTTCTCACCGAGTTGGCTGGAGTGACTATTCGATTTGTCTCAATCTCTATTAGACCTATGGGCTAACCAGGGAGGATTCTACTCATGGTGTAGCAGAGGCACAAGGGTACAAGCAGAATATATGAGGCTTCAAAGCTTAGGCTAAGATCCAGAAAACTGTCTTCCTCTTTATTATATTGGTTAAAGTCAAGTATGAGGAAAATATATATTATCCCTTTAGTCAGAGAAATTAAAAAGTCACATGAAAAAAGGAGGGGTAAAAACTTTAAACTAATGTCGCAATGTACTAACCCCACCATGGTCCAAACTCCTTTGTTCATGTTATACACATCATTTCAGGTAGTCTTCAGAGCAGTCTCATGTATTGTTGTCATCATTATTCTACAAATAAGAAATTGAGATTCAGAGAGGTTAAGTAACTTGTTTGGGACCACACTGCCAGCAAATGATGAAACAGTGATGGACATCTAAGCAGATCTTAAATGCTATGCAATTTTTCTCAAATATTCCATCCAACCTGGCTTCAAAGACTACTTCTATATTTAGTATAGGGATTGTAAAGATGTGGGACCTAATGTTCAGTCATCATGATAATGATCATGAGTAAGGACAAAGAATAATAAAAATTCTGCTGGGATAATACTATTCATTTCTAAGTCATTTCATCCTTAAAATTCATTTATATGTGAACCAAAATAAGGATAATGTCCTCAGCAGGGAAGAAAAAGTAGCAAATTAATAAATTAAATTTCCATTTATAGTTCTTTTGTGACTAATAATTATTCTTTATAAAAATAGATACTTTTCTTTAACAACAAATATCACATATAAAATTATAACTGATTATATTAAAAATGTACACCACACAATATAGTTTTGTAGAGTTTAATACCATTAATCAAAAGTGACAAATGACTATAATAACGACAGAGATCTTTAGTAAATGGAAGTTAATTGTTCCAGTGTCAGTAGAAATATAAGTACACTCCTAATTAAAGCATTTTCTAATTGTCTTCTTGGCAATCAATAGCAATGTAGTCTTAGAATATGTTTATATTTATATTTGTCTCTTGATTTTGCACATTTTCTTTTTTTTGTTTAACAGTTGTTTTCAGAAGCCTGAAGAAATTTAGTTAAATTAATAGGACTTCCTGATAATTCTATATTGTTTTCATACTATTCTTCATTGTATAAAGTTGTGGCTTAGTAAATACCACAAATTGTTAAAAGAACACAATATTATAGAATAAACATGAAAACAACATTTAGTGCAAAATTAAATAAAATGGGCTGTGACATAAATCCAACCTCAATGGCATGACATTTCTCCTGAAAGTTAAGCCATATACACAAATGAAACAGGTTTTATTTGGGAATAAAATCAGCATTCATAGAAAGTGGAAAACTAAAATACTGAAATGAATGACTACATGTAACTTGTGAAATAATACATAGAATCCTTGTTTTAGATAGACAGTATTATGTTTTTCAAGATTAATAGTTGTACTGAATCTCTCACTTGGTCCACTTCCCTGACTTTGAACCAAAACATTTCAGAATCTCATTAAAATCAGACTAGAAGCTAGGATGTTGAGAGAATGTTTGAGTGTTTCCCTTGCTGAGGAAAGTGCAGACTATATAATAAATATTCAGTAATTATTTTTAAGAATGAAATTTTATGAGCTTTCACACCACTAGACTCAAGCAGAACTGGGTTCTTAATAGTTTAGCAAACTCAATCAAGTCATTTAATACTACAAAACCCCATTTTCTTTTGTTTTCACCCATAAAAATGGGGATAAAAATCTACCTAAGTCATAAAGTGGTTTAGAGGGGAAATGAAAACATTTATCAATAACCAAGTTTTCCCAACCTTCATTAACTGGTAAATTAAAATGGATTCATATTGTTAACTGAGATGTTATTAATTCTAGCCCCCATCTGCTGAGGCAGAACTTTGGCCCCTTCCCCCTAGATCTCCCCCAGTTATATCTGGGTGTTACCAGGGAGGGTCTCAAATGTGCTCATAAAAGGACTTCTCGTGTTTCTTGAGCTCAGACCCCTTCACTGATACTTGTGGCTTGCAACAGCACTTGAGAACCAATTATCCTCCAGCTGGCTGCAGCTACCACCCAACACTCTTGGAAATGGTAATACTATACCCTACGGTGGTAACTCTTGTTCCTGATGTTGCAGCCTCGCTAAGTACCCAAAGGACATTCATTGCCTTCTCTGGGGACATCATTTAGTCGATGCTCCTATGCATTTGATGCAAAATAGAAGGATTGTCTTTGTCTTTCAGCCTATGGAGCCTCTCTCTCTAAAGTTCAATTACAAATCAAGTTGCTGAGCTAGGGGAAGTCAGTGTGTGAGGCAAAAACCATGCTATTGCATATATCTGGTCAAGTAAATTCAAATAGACAGACTACCTCTTAACCTTCTTAAGTCTCTTTCCTCCTTTATGGTGGATTTTAGCATACATGAGGAGAAGAAACTCATATCTTGCTGCCAATCACAACCCTTTGGAATGGATTACTTGGGGAGATAAGACTGTTTGTTAGGGTTTTGTATAGCTGGTGCATTTTGGCTCACCATTAATATGGACTTCATCATCTAAAATGGCTCCTTTAAGATTTTTTTTAAATCTAGGCCCTTAGAGCATCTCCTGAAATCATAATTTATTTAGCCTGGAATGAGTTGCTGGCATAAGTAATTTCTGAAAGTTCCCTAGAGACTCCTAATGTGTAGCTCAGGGTTAAGAACCACTATTCAGAGAATCCAATGAAAACTTATTCTACGAGATAAAATGTGCATTTGGTTTCGCTTATAATTTTAGTAGAATATCAGATGTCTGTGAACACCCTAAAATCTAGTTTAAGGATAACTGGCTTAGACCCAGTAAGTTTGGTTATTTTTCCATATGAGGGAGTCACCATGGTGGGAAGACTTTTAGAAGAGAAATTAATGGGGCCATATCCCAGAGTGAAGAGATAATAGGTTCACTTAATAAAGTGGGTTTTCCCCCCTCATTTATCTGTATTTTCCCAACGTTTCTGTTATTATAGTATACTTTCTTATAGTAGGTGATTAATAAATGCTTGTTGATTTAATGTTATTGAAGTACATATTGCTACTGAAATTAAGGAGAATATTTATATACAGTAATCAGAATGAGAACCATAAAAAGAGATTTATAAGTGCTTAACTTTTGGGAAAGTAGAATGACCAAGTTTCATTGACCAGCTAATTAACATTGAAAAGAATCTATGCCCAAGATCTAGAGAAATAGTAATAACCATTTTCATGTAATAGAGGAAAATATCAGTGAGAAAGGGTGTGGCAAGTGGGTCAGAAAAATACTGTGAAGGTTTTGAATAAAGAACCACTCCCTGGATTGTCTGGAAACTTACAGGAGACTTGGTTCTTAGTAAATTGTAATAAAATCAGCAAGGGTGTTTTCTGGCTAAGGTAATAAAATAAAATTACAATTAAAACATGACATGGGAATGTATTGATTATAACAGAAATAGAATGAATGTTTTCAAATTTTGACAACTCCAAAATCAATTACAATAGTTAGGACACTTGGAGCTAGATATTATGACCTACTGTGTGATTTTTACTATTGTTATGATAAGCCAAAGAAAGGTGCCAAAAGTCAAGAAACGAGAGGGGGGGTTGATTTAATGTAATGTGTGTGAATATTTGCCTCTGTAAAGAAACAGATGTATAAATAATTGTATAAGAAACTCTAGACAAATATGAAATAAAATAGCTTTTATAAAATACCAAAACAAAAATATTATTTATTGTCAGAAATAATATGTATATATGCATATGTATATACACACATGAACTGAAATATGGAGAATTTTTCAATTTTTTTCTCAATATTACCATTTAGTGTTAACCACTCTAAAAATTATATGCATACACACATAGTTTGACATTTTCAAAACACATACATGCCCTTATCTTTTTTCAAAAGTAAGATAATTTTGTCAACTTGAATTCATAATTTTTTCATTTAATATATTGTTTATGCCATTTATTGTCATTAAATATGTTCCACAGCATCATGTTAAAAGGGGCATAGTATCATGTAGCTGTGGCACTGTTTCATGATCATAAACAATACCAGAGGGAATATTCTTCTACATAGATATTTGTGCATATGTTTATTATATAAGAAAATTCCTAGATGTGAAACTATTGGTTCAAAATAAATCATTGAAATTGTCAGTTTAAAATACTTGCGATACTGCAGCCAAATACTTTACAGAATGGTTATGTGAATTTACAATCTGTCTGCCCTGTATAAAAGGTTTTAAAAGAGATTACTCCTAGCATTGTGTTACAGAAAATAAGGAAAGAAAAAGTTGACTGATGCACACAAGTTCTTTGTCTTACTCATGTGCTTCTGTATTTTCCTTTGATGATCTAAGGTATCTAGTATCCAATAACAATCACATTTTTATTTGTCCATCATCTCCAATTAGAGTATGTGTTATTGTGGGTAGAGATTATACTTTATTTAGTATTACACTTCCAATATCAAATTTACATTCTTCATATAATAGGCATCCAAATATTTGTTGAAAGAGTATCAGCTAATGGTATATGAAAACAATTATTGTTCTCTCAAGCTTCAGGGCATAGAGTAGAATAAATTATAACTATAATATCAACCTCCCAACACATCACAGTGGTACGCTGTAGTGTGAAAGTAATGCAATTAAAGCAAATATAACAACAAGGACAACTAAAACTCACTAAAGGTAAGGATTCTCTGTAAATGTGTACCATTAAGAAAAAAACTCATGTGCCCTGGTTGGTGTGGCTCAGTGGATTGAGTGCTGGCCTGTGAACCAAAGGGTCGCTGGTTCAATTCCCAGTCAGGGAACATGCCTGGGTTTCAAGCTAGGTCCCTAGTAGGGGTTGCATGAGAGGCAACCACACACTGATATTTCTCTCCCTCTCTTTCTCCTTCCCTATCCCTTCCTCTAAAAATAAATTACATTTAAAAAACCCATGTACTATATGTTCAATACAATTTAAAATGCAATAAAAATTAGTGATATACACTTTCATAAATTTCTCCTTTATTGTGATTTGATTCTAAATAGTGTCCTTTTTAATTATTATTAAAATTTTGCAATAAAAATAGGAACTAATCTTCTCTTCAGATGTATGCAACCTCGTACAGCCTCTAGCATGTTACAACATAAAAGCAAATAAAGTTTTCTCTTAATAAGGAGATTCAGGAAAAACTTGGAAGTTTTATTCAACAGCTGTTTCTTCTGCAAAGGCCAACATTGTCTTTGTATACATTTGGTTGTTCTAAGTGACGTTTATTATGTAAAATCCATATAAGAAGCTGCTACTTAACCTTACAAGTAAACAGCATACACAATTTGAGGTCATATTTATCCAGGTAACAGATATGATAGTTTCACTTGAATAGGAAATATTCTACATTGTAAAACTGTCAAGATAGTCTGAATAATTTAAATCTTTGTAACTCAGACAAACCTTGCCAGTAACACATATTTGTTTTTTAGTATTATTTTGTGGAATATGCTATTTCGGCAATTGAAAAATGATCATCATTTTTTGGACTTCTAGTTTAAAAGATGTTTGTTTTCCATGCTTCAGTGATGTAAAGCAAACATTCTATACAATTTATAACAGACAGAATTGTTTTTAACACATACCATTTCTATCTCTATAGTTATTTATTCCTTAAGCTAATGTCATTGTAAAAAATGCAAATCTAATGTTATTTCCTTTAATTGGAGCATATTACCCAAATAATAAATGAAAAGGACTAACCAGTTTCAACAATAAACACTATAGCCTGTCATCTGTAGTGTTTTTCAAACTTGAACGTACATATGACTCTACTGGAAAATCTTGTTAAAATGCAGATCCTGCCCGGCTGGTGTAGCTCAGTGGATTGAGCACGGGATGGGAACCAGAGGGTCCCGGTTCGATTCCCAGTCGGGGCACATGCCTGGGTTGTGGGCCAGGTCCCCAGTGAGGGCCATGTGAGAGGCAACCGTACATTGCTCTTTCTCCCTCCCTTCTCCTCTCTCTGAAAATAAATAAATAAAATCTTTAAAAAAATGCAGATCCTGATTCAGTAAGTTTGGGGCAAACAAAAGATTCTGAATGTGTAACCAGCTTCCCAAAGATGCTTCCAGATGTTCATGGTCTGAGGAATACAGGTGAAGTACCAGCATATATAACTAAAAGGTCCATGATAGGGGCGGTGGAGAGAGGAGGAGTATTAAAGGAAAGATACTAGGCATCTGATGAAGAGTGTTACAACTTTCCCTTAACAGGTACAAATCTAGTGATCTTTTTTTCCTGTGAGTGCTTGTTGTTTTGTTTCTTCAATTATTTGATTATTAGGAATAAGTTTAAAAAAATTCTTTCTTGTCTGGTAAGCTACAGCTCGGTTAAATTGTATGTGAGGTTTAGTGAGTGAATGTGTAAACCATATTTTTAATACCCTCAAAATAAACGAATGAGCAAATATAACAAGCAAAAAGAAGGAGGACACTAAGCTTAACTATAGGAAAAAATAATAAGCCTAATGGCAGCTTTGAAGGTCTGTTTTATAATATCCAGGAGAGTCAGGCAGAGAAGGACACAGGACTAGTTGCCCTACCTGCAACAGTGAGAGAGTAAAGACAAGACTAGAAGTCACAAATTCTGGTTCAGCTGGAGCAAATCGAAGTCTAACAGACTCAACTAATTTGCCAGTAGGTAGTTGTTTGAGGTTATAGTAATGTTTTAAAAAATACTGAATAACAATGGGGATTGAAAAGAAGAATATTTACTGGTTAAAATACTTTAAAATCATTTTTATTCTTCTCTAAGCCTTTTATGTTATGGAAAGAGAATTCCCAGGATTTCTTTTCTTGCATAACCATTACCAAACCTATTAATTTCTCAAGTTTCACTTCAAATGTTCGTATTTGGTTATTTTACATAGTAGATGATGACAAACATGAAAAGATGTTCAATGTCATTAATAGTCAAATTAAATATCAATTCATTTATCATGTTTTCTTATTATATTTGGGATGATTTTTTAAAAGAGAAATGCTTTTAAAAAAAATTACAGGGGGACTTCTGGCAAGATGGAGGCATAGGTAGATACACGGTGCCTCCTCACACAACCGAAAGAGGAAAAACAGCAACTTAAATAAACAAAAACAGCCAGATCTGACAGAAAACTGAACTGAGTGGAAGTCCAACAACCAAGGAGTTAAAGAAGACATGTTCATCCAGACCAGTAAGTGGGGCGGAGCCGGGCAGTGAGTGAACGGCAGGGCAGCGGTTTGTGGAGCGGTACTGGCAGCACTGCAGCTGCTGGGAGAGACCCGGAGCAGGCATGCCTGAGCAAAACGCGGCCAGCACCCGGCCCACCCAGACCCAGCGGGGCATAGATTGGTGGACCGGGTGGGTCCTCATTCGCATGCAGATAAACCCAGAGAAAAAGCTGGGAGTGGAGCAGACCGAGCAGCAACCCACCAACTCCGGGAAATAAAACCTCAAACCACCAATTGAAAACACCTGTGGGGGCTGAGGCAGTGGCAGAAGGAACTCCTGGCCTCACAGGAGAGTTTGTTGGGGAGACGCACAAGGAGTTGGAACTGTGCAGACCCGCCCGCTCAACCCAGAGCCGGAACAGAGGGGCCCAACTTACTTGTGGGTAGCAGTGTCAGTGCAGAGAGTGGAGCAAGCACCATTGTTCTCTCAAGACCCGCCCCCACAGGCTGCATCACGACACAACTACGTGGTTACCCCGCCCCCCAGACAGCATCACAAAACAACGACTTGAGTTACCCCACCCTGGTGAACACCTAAGGCTCCGCCCCTTAAAGTAACAGGTGCACCGAGGAAAAAATGGTCCAAATGAAAGAATACATCAAAGCTCCAGAAAAAATACAACTAAGTGACAAAGAGATAGCCAACCTATCAGATGCACAGTTCAAAGCACTGGTAATCAGGATGCTCACAGGATTCAAAGAAAGATTGTCACAATTACTTGAACAAATGAAGGATAATATAAAGGAAATGAGGGGAAATCTGCAGGGAACCAATAGAGATGAGAAGGAAACTGGGACTCAAAATCAACGAAGTGGACCAGCAGAAAGAAAAAAAAAAAACATCCAACCAGAAAAGAATGAAGAAACAATTAAAAAACTGAGAGGCTTAGGAACCTCCAGGACATCTTTAAACATCCCAACATCCGAGTCATAGGGGTGCCAGAAGGAGAAGAGGAAGACCAAGGGATTGAAAACTTATTTGAACAAATAATGAAGGAGAACTTTTCCAAGCTGGTGAAGGAAATAGACTTTCAGGAAGTCCAGGAAGCTCAGAGAGCCCCAAAGAAGTTGGACCCAAAGAGAAACACACCAAGACACATCATAATGACATTACCCAAGATTAAAAAGAAGGAGAGAATCCTAGAAGCAGCAAGAGAAAAGGAGACAGTTACCTACAAAGGAATTCCCATAAGACTGTCAGCTGATTTCTCAAAAGAGACCTTGCAGGCAAGAAGGGGCTGGAGAGAAGTATTCCAAGTCATGAAAGGCAAGGACCGACATCCAAGAATACTCTATCCAGCAAAGCTATCATTTAGAATGGAAGGACAGATAAAGTGCTTCTCAGATAAGGTCAAGTTCAAGGAGTTCATCATCACCCAGCCTTTATTGTATGATATGTTAAAGGTATTTATATAAGGTAGGGGGGGATATCAACAGGGGGAGTGGTAGGGGGAGAGAGGGGGAAAGGGGCAGAAAATAAGTAGCATAAATGGTAGGTAGAAAACAGACAGGGGGAGGTTAAGAATAGTGTACGAAATGTAGAAGCCAAAGAACTTATGTGTATGACCTATGAACAAAAACTAAAAGGTGGGGAATGGGGGTGGTATGGGGGCGGAGGGGAAGAAAGGGGGAAAAATGAGACAACTGTAATAGCATAATCAATAAAATATATTTTAAAAATTACATTTGTTTTGCCAACTGACCAGGGGTGTCCAACCTTTCGGCATCTCGGCCACACTGGAAGAAGAAGAGTTGTCTTGGACCACACATTAAATACATTGTGACACGTAATCACAAAAAAAAATCTTATAATGTTTCCAGTAAATTTACGATTTTTTGTTGGGCCACATTCATAGCTATCCTGGGCTGCAAGTGGTCCATGGGCCATGGTTTGGACACATCTGCTTACTCTATCACAAAAAGAGTGATATTATCAAACAATAAGGGGAAACTATCCATATATTTGCCAACTTAGTGATAGAAAACTTTTACAGTTACTGTTTAATGTAATTTTGATTATCTATAGAGGTTTCTGTTGACAAGTTATCCCTGGTCATAGATGAGCTTCATTCACAGCACTTTAGTGGGAGTTTTTTTCTTGGAGAATGATAATTTAATTACTCAAGTTTGCTTAGTATAAATTGTCTACCCAATATTTCTCAAAAAGATACTGAGAAGCACCCTGGCTGGTGTGGCTCTGTGGATTGAGTGCCAGCCTGCAAACCAAAGGGTCGCCTGTTCGATTCCCAGTCAGGGCACATGCCTGGGTTGCAGGCCAGGTCTCCAGTAGGGGGCACAAGTGAGGCAAGCACACATTGATGTTTCTCTCCCTCTCTTTCTCCCTCCCTTCCCCCTCTCTAAAAATAAATAAATAAAATCTTTAAAAAAAAAAGAAACTGAGAAGCAAGTTTCTCTAGGCTCAATTCCATAACTCTTTCATCTTAGTTTTGTAGTGGTTTTAACATTTTTATTTACTTTGTCGTTCCCTCACTTCCTGAAGTTTGTTTTATTTTGTTTGCTTGTTTATCTAATGCTTCTTAAAATCTTCCCCAATATTATAGATTGTTTCTAAATGTCTTAGTTTAGTCAGGACTTTGGTTCATGTAATGAACACATAACTGAAACTTGCTTGAAAGTTTAGGCCTCTTCCCTCCCATACTCCAAATTTGCAGCCTTAGAGGGGAAGCACTCCTGAATATACAAAAAGACTAGATTTCTAAACAGATAAACACTTTATCTATCTGCTATGTATTCTATCTTCTCTTGATAAGTGTTTCTCATTTTCAGCCAGGTGAGAACCTACTTTCAGTGATACCTACACAGAGAAAATAGAACCAAGAGCTGGAGAGAAGAAATTTGAGGACCAGAGATATTTCCCAGTTTCTGAAAAGCCATACCTGGTCTTTGCATTTTCTTGAGATAGTGCATTCCCATTTGCTAAGGTTAATTTTAGCTATTTTCTGTCACATTCAACTGAAATAATTCTAACTAAAATATGCAATTACTTGTTAGTATTAATATATTTAGGGAGCATCATTTTCCAAATAAGTTATTAATTGAGTTCACAGAAACTACAAAGAATGTAATTTTAAAACAATGAAACCAGAATGAAATATTGAATTGTACATGCTATACTAAAGGAAGTTTTAATTAAAACCATAAACAGTCTATTTTAATATAGGTCCATAATCTTCAGAATTAAAGAAACTCCTTAAGGGAAAACAATTTTATGTATACAATGTTAGACACTGACATGACTTAGAGAAAAGTATGCTGACATATTACAACAAAATAACTTCAACACATATAAAGATTCTGTATCAAATAGAGTATTTGCTATTGGTTGAATTGCTGTGAAATAATTCCTATTGGTTGAATTGCTGTGAAATAATCCCTTAATGTTATTAGTGTGAAAATGTTCTTTGAAAGCTGTAGTTTGTGCAGTTCTGCTTACCTAAAGGTATACTGTGGTAATGCAAAGCCTAAGGCCTGGGTTATTTGGGTAATCACTTTTGAACATTGCATTGGCTAGGGCTTCTACCTATCCTAATTAATTATTCAGTGACACTTACATCATTTTCCCTAGCTTGTGATCAGTTAAAATACAACATCTGCCACGCAAACCACTCAAGAAGTTGAAGAACACTATATTTTCCCAAACACTCTCAACATTATGTTGGAGCAATTTCATTAGGTCTCAGACTTTCATTTTTAAGAAACTCCAATTTCAAGTTCTCACAGTTGCTGCTTATTTGAAGCTTCACAGAGAGGGAAGAGTATTGCAATGCATTACAATAGGGGTGCCTAAGAAGGATAAATGGATTGAGTACTACTGCCAGTTAATCACTTTGAGAAAATGGCCTTCACCTATAGCAGGAATAAACAAGGCTGGCAAAAAAGTTATTTCTGACTAATGTAGTCTGAAGACTTGAAGCCAAGACAACTGCAGGGTAAACTCTTTTTATTTGATAACTATAAATCCCTCAATTTCAGATAAAGAGTAATTCATGGTTATTTCCTGAAAATCTCTCACGTTGCCTTTTCACATGTCAAATTTGGATTTCCAGTTGGAGTGATAAGAAAAAAAAGTTTCTGCATATTATTTAAATTAGTTATGAAGCTAGCAACTGCTTCAATACTATTTTAGTTTGAAGAGAGATGAAATTTCTTCTCAGGACATCTTGACTTAAATATATAATTCAGGTCTATCAGAGTCCTCACAAGCCCCTGAGAAATTTTGGGTAACTTCTTCCCTCCCCCTAAAAGACACACCACCCCTAAAGCAATACAGCTAGAAAGTATTCTCATATATATCAGCCATATTTACATGACTATAATTTATTTTCTTGAAAGTTCTAAAGAATCCAAAGATCAGTCTGAGCTTTAGATACGACTTTGTGGTAAGAGTAATATTAGTAATAATAATTATAATATTAATAACTTTTACTGAGTCCTTTCTATATGCCAAATACTTTTTGAGCCACTTTATATGTATTATCTCATTACTATATGTCAAACATTTTCTAAATGCTTCACATGTAATTAACTCATTTGTTTTTCAAACAGCCCTTCAAAAGGTATAATACTCCATATGTATTCCTGTTTTTTTTTTAGATCAGGTAGTCAAGATACAGTGTTTAAATGTCTTGCCCAAGATTGCACAACTGGAAAGTGGAAAACTTTAAACATGAAACCAGGCAGCCTGCACCTGGAGCCTACGCCCTGAATCATGCATTTTAACTGACAAATTTCCTCCTTTTCCAAATGCGGGTGATTGTCAGAATCAAGTAAAATAGTTGTTTAATAAATTAGGATAGAATATTATTTAAAAGCATAGACTTTTAGTCAGACATATTTCAAACTTATTATATTGAATGCCATTTGGTAAGTTAACTTCTTTGTGCCTTAGTTTAACAATTTTCTGTAAAATTGGAATACAAATGTATCATTTTGTAAGGGAATAAAGACAAAAAAGAAGAAAACATTTGTTTGTGTGTATGTATGTGTGTATGTAACATTACCTTTCTAAGCTTTTACTATTTTCAATATATTGTGTTTATTTGTTTTGCACTCTCTGCTTATTTCCAGGAAGAATGTTAAGTCACCTTAGTTACAAATACTAATTATATGAGCTTTCTCTGCTGAGACAAAATTAAAAGAGTAGGATATTAGAAAACTAGGGTCTAAGGTAGGGATTAGAGGCTGGAGAAATAGAATGCATAATCTTAGTCAAAGGAGAAATAGAGAGCTCAGCAGTAGCACCTCTAAAGAACCTATAAAAGTGCAGGCAGTGACTTTCTCATGTTCAGATCTGGAGAGTAAGCAGCCATCAGACAGTAATGCCAGTCAAGAGAGAACTTTCCTATTTCCCTAACTATTCGTCTCTCCCACTGCTTTGAGAGTCGCAAAGTTTAAGGAATCTGAGGGAAGAGTAGACATGTTAGGCTGAAGACAGGTGAAAGGAGATTTATCTACAATTGAGATGGAATGATTGAGTGATATTTCGGATTGGATCCTTTAAATCACAGAATTAAGGCTTTGTTTTTGACATGGAGTAACCATAGGACTTTATGCTTCTCACTTTTTCTTTCTTTAAATTGAATGTATTGAGGCGATATTGGTCAATAAATTTATACAAATTTCAGGTGTACAACTCTATAATACGTCATCTGTAAATTGTATTGTGTGTTCACCACCGCAAGTCAAGTCTCCTTCCATCACCATTTTTCCCTCCTTTACCCTCTTCTACCTCCCCCACCCCCTTTCCCTCTGGCTGTCACCATACTGCTGTCTATAATTTTTTTCCCTGCCTTAGTCCCTTCACCTTTTTCACCCAGCTCCCAATCCCCTACTCCTCCAACAGCTGTCAGTCTGTTCTCTGTCTCTATGAGTTTGTTTCTATTTTGTTTGTTAGTTTATTTTGTTCACTAGATTCCACATATAAGTGATATCATATATTATTTGTCTTCCCCAGTGGCTTATTTCACTTAGCATAATACTCTCTAGGTCCACCCACGTTATTGCAAGAGGTACGATTTCCTTTTTTTTTTTTTAATGGTTGAGTAGTATTGTTGCAGCCACTGTGAAAAGCAGTGTTGGAGTTACGTCAAAAAGTAAAAATGGAACTGCCTTATGACCCAACAATTCCATTTCTGGGAATATAGCCAAAAAAACCCCAAAACACTAGTTCAAAAGAATATGTGCACTCCTACGTTCATTGCTGTGTTATTTACAGTAACCAAGAGTTGGTAATAACCCAAGTGCCCATCAGTAGATGAGTAGACAAAAAAGTTGTGGTAAATTCATACAAGAGACTTTATGATTTTTAAAAGCTGAGAAATCAAGGGGCCTACCCCTTTTATTATCTAGTGGTAGGAGAACCATAGTGAACACAACAGGCAGCAGAAAAGGCATGGTGATCAGCTGTCATCGGATGCCCAGTTTTGCAAAGATATCTGGCTATATCTAATAAATCATAAGATACCTTCAGTTGGGCTTCATTTGCATAATCAAATGCAGAACAAAATGAAATAAAGCTTTAGTCCTGCTTTAAAGCAACATAAGTCACAGTTTATTTCTCCATTTCCAATCTTGTGTCAGTTCCCAAGCCCAAAGTAGTCTGCAATACCACTGAAGTCTCTCCTGTAACACCAAAAGTGAGTAAGAACTCTATCTCCTTCTAGGCCTCCCAAGGTGACTTATACTGATTAACTTGAGTCACTAGGTGCTGAGAGAGTGACATCCAAATATCTCAGGTGCAATTTTAACAGGTATTGATTAACACTACTTCTTGAAGATGCAAATGTCACTGTCGTTTGGAGTAAGAATTTTCAGTGCTTACATTTCAAAGGAATTTCAATTTAAGTCTATGGTTTGATATAGAAGTATATATAAATCTTTGTGTAGGGGTGTGCATGTGCATAAATGCACACATACTTATAAAATAACAGAATCATTACATGTATACTTTGTTACCTTAGGGAGTTTTAAGTAGAATCCTTTGAACTTTCTGGTTCCTGCCAAAATGATGAATAAAACATCCCTAGGGTGAATAACAGAGATTAGAACCAGCATGAATGAACCAAAAGAAGCAGAAGTGGTCATTGTCAGCACATCAGTATTGGTTCTTCAGCTTGGTCGGCACAGAATGTTTATGGGACTTGGAGAAGGACAGTAGATTACTATGACCTTAATGAGGCAATAGCTCCAACTATAGCTGCCGTTGCAGATGTGTTTTCTTAACTAGAAGAGTTTAGTATATTTCTTGGCATTCAGTATTCATTTATTGATTTTCTGAATGCATTTTTCTCAATTTCAACAAACTGAAACAACTAGAAGTAGTTTACATTCACCCTGGGAAAAGTTTGCCTGTTTCTCAGCTTTCCCAAGACATTTTCCTTCCTCTTTGTCTTAATTTCCTGCCTAAAGAAAACCCTGTCCTCTTCCTCTGGGAATAAGAAAGAGTGAGCTAACTAATCTACAAAGAAATGGGAAAAGGTTTGTAGGATTTTCTTAAAGAGAGTTAGAAACATAACTCTGGACAAAGGGTATGCTTCTGGCTAATCTTAAAGCTCTGTTGAATTTGGAATTATGGTGTTCAGTTCAGCAAATGCAATTGAACCTTAAATATGCTAGACATTGGGGATGCCAACATAAATAGGGAAATGCCAGACCCTTATCTGAAGAAGAAACTTGAATTCTGGTGAGACCATAGAGACATAAATCAATGCATTCCTTCATTCCACAAGTACTGAGTGTCTACTCTGTACAAGGAACTGTGCTATTTGATGTATGGAGATTCAAAAAAAGTAGACATGATAATGACATCCTGAAATTTATTTTCTTTTTTTAAGATTTTATTTATTTTATTTTTAGAGAGACAAGAAGGGAGGGAGAAAGAGCAATGTATGGTTGCCTCTCACATGGCCCCCACTGGGGACGTGGCCCACAACCCAGGCATGTGCCCCAACTGGGAATCGAACCGGGACGTTTTGGTTCCCAGCCCGCACTCAATCCACCGAGTTACACCAGCCGGGCCCTGAAATTTATTTTCTAATGGGTCAGATAGATTTTAATTAAGAAAAAACAAAGTTTAGAAATGATTTTATGATGTTAGGAAAAAGAGAAATGCATTAATGACAGCTTATGAGAGGGAGTTTAACTTGATCTTAGAGGTGAAGGATAGCTTCCATGTGGTGATGATGATGAATAGAGGGTAGGTTTCTAGACAGAGTGAATATCATTCACCGTGTCCTTGTTACAGATAGGAGACCCATCAAACACCCAAGGAAGCTTAGTACAATGAAGACCAGAAAAAGAGGTTGGCTTTGTGAGAGATGAAGCTGAGGAAATGGAGACCAGACCATGCGGGACTTTGCCAGCTATATTAAGAATTGTGCTCCTTATTTTAATAATGTGAAATCACTGAATATTTATTTTTCAACATGTGGGTAACATGATTATATATGAACTTTCTGGCCATATTGCAGAACAGTGCTTATAAGGAGATAAGGTAAGAATGGATGTGGGTAAACCAGTTAGAAAGTGATTGCAATAATCAAAATGATAATGAGAATTCTTTCTAAAGAAATGGAGATGAGGATAGAAATAAATAAGTGGATTTAAGAAACATTTGATAGTTAACACTCACAAGGCAGTAATATGAAAGGCGAGGAAGAGGGTTTACTCAAGAGTGACTGCTTATTTTCTGGTTTATGTGCCTGACAGTTCAAGGGAACACTACTGAAGGACCGTATTTTGAGGAAAAGACAAAACATTTTATTTTATTTTATTTTGAAGAGACTATGTCAAAGTCAAATATAAAGGGGAGTATATAAAAAGTATATGATATGGTGGTTCTTCAAAAAATTGAACTTAGGTCCTGACTGATGTGTCTCGGTTGGGTGTCATCCCACAAAATGAAAGATCACTGGCTCTATTCCCAGTTGGGGCACATGCATAGGTTGCAGGTTCAGTCACTTATCAGGGCCTTGTAGGAAAGGAAACCAATTGATGTTTTTCTCTGTTTCGTTCACTCTCCCCTCCCTTCTCTCTAAAAATAAAATAAATAAATCATTTTTATAATTAAATATAGAATTACTATCTGATCCAGTAATCCCACTGTTGTGTATGGACACAAAAGATTTAAAAGCAACTATGGTACATTTACACAATGGAATTCTATGCAGCAGAGAGAAAGAAGGAACTTATACCCTTTGCAACAACATGGATAGAACTGGAGAGCATTATGCTAAGTGAAATAAGCCAGGCAATGAGGGACAAATACCATATGATCTCACCTTTAACTGGAACATAATCAACAAAAGAAAAAAGCAAGAAAAACATAACCAGAGACATTGAAATTAAGAACAATCTAACAATAGCCAGAGGGGAGGGGAGAGGGGACTGTGGGGAGAAGAGTTTTCAGGAACTACTATAAAGGACACATGGACAAAACCTAGGGGGAGGGTGGAAGCAAGGGAGGGAGGTGGGTCTGGATAGGATGGGAGGGAAGGGGAGGGGAGAAAAGGCAGACACCTGTAACTAAAAAACAATAAAGTAATTTAAGAAAAGAATCTACAAGAACTGAGAAAGATGAATGAAATAACTGGGTTGGTAATATTTTCTTCAATAGAAGAAATGTAGGCATTGTTATTGAAATCATGAGCTTTGGAATTAGTTTAATGCAACAAGGATTAAATGCAAAGATTTAATGCAAAAAAAAAAGTTCAAAGCAGAGACCTTGAACAGTTATTTTTACACCAATGTTCATAGTAGCATTTTTTACAAGAGCTAAAAGGTGGAAAGAACACAAATGTCCATAGACAGATGAATGGATAAACAAATGGATATATACAAACATGGATTTATATATATATATGTGTGTGTATGTGTGATATGCATATAGATATCACACATATATATATGCAATAGGATATTATTCAACCTTAAAAATGTATGAAATCTGAATGCATGCTACAACATGAATGAACATTGAAAACATTATGCTAAGTGCCTAGCATAGGCAAATTCATAGAAACAGAAAGTAGATTGGTGGTTGCTGGGGGCAGAGAGAGACAGCAATGGGAATTATTGTTTAATGGGTACAGAGTTTCAATTTGGAAAGATGACAAAGTTCTGGAGATGGATTGTGGTGATGGTTTCACAATGTGAATGCACTGCATGCTACTGAACTATACACTTTAAAATAATTAAAACTTTAAATTGTCTGTTCTTTATATTTTGCTACAATATTTTTTAAAAAGTATATGGATCTGGAGCTCAGAGTCCCAGGCTAGAAATATAAATGAAGGAGTCATTGCAGTATATAGATACAATTGAATATAGATATTGACAATTGAAGCCAAATGAAGTTGCCTACTTTGAATATAAGATAGAAAGAAAAATAAGTATATAACTAAACCTGATGAATTCAAGCAATAATTATGTACAGAGGAAGATTTGTCTTCAGTGGGGATAGAAAAGAGAATGGATGAGTAGAAATTTGGGAGGAAGACAAAAAGAGAATATCAGAGAAGTTAAGGGGCACAAATATTTCTAGTAGCCAGTGATCAATACTGTTTGGAAGAATTTCATTTCCCACTTATCTCAAAGGCTCCTCCTGAGCCTGTAATGTTAGAGTAGTTCATTTTTGCTCTAAGGCATAGCTCTCTGCAATTCCAATTTCAGCTTTTTACCCCCCTAATTAGTATACCATAGGGAATTCCCATCTGGCCACAGATATGTATGGCTTGAAGAAGAAGTAATTGGCAGGAATAAGCCACTCTGAAAGTATGAGTTATCTACTCATGCAAATTACTTATGTCTTTAGAATTTGCTCAGGCTCAGTGCTGTACATACATCTTTTCCATTGATATTTAAAAGCTTCTGAGTATACTAGAATTTATGGCTAGGTGTAACACATTGTATCCAGGTTATGATAGTGACTGGAGTCAGGTATTCTTGTGGGACCCAAGACCAGAAATTCAGCCCCTATGAGCTGATCCAGAGGTTTCTTCTCAAGGAGCCAACAGGTACGTAGGAAAGAAGGCAAAACTTTGTTCCAAAAGCCTTGGTTCTCCATGATTTTTCTTTCATGGTTTACAACAGGCTTGATAGCACATCCATATCTGCCTCCTACAATCCAAGCACCAAAGCATGTGCTGTTTTATAAGGGCCAGTTACATAAAAGCCATTTGTCTTGTACCTTGTACCAGCTAAAAAGTCTTCTTTGGCTCAGGGATCCACTAAAACTGACAGATTTTTGCTTTAGACAGTAAATAAGTCTAACTAGAACAACATAATGTGTTATATTTTCCAATATCTCAAGAAGTTATCCAGGTATGTTTAGTGGTAAAGAAATTATGACATATAAATATATCCTATATTTTGCACCAGATCACTGAGACTCAAAAATATTTTCCCAGGTAATAAAATCTGTCCCTTCCAAACTCTGAGGCCATACTCAGGCATTTAGGGTACTGTTTACTTATTCCTGGATCCTATTGCAAGAAGTCATCACTGTAGAGGTTCATCATGACCTTAAGGAAAAAGTGTTGGTTGAGGTCCCTGTGTACCCAGTGGCACAGAGCCTGCGAGTGGACATATTTCTATGGCAAGATTGTGTTTGTTCTTGCCCTGTCAATCCCAAGATAATGAAACTTTTACAGTGCATGTGGTTGAGTTAGGAAAAATAAACTTCATAAAGAACCAATACTACTGTCCACAGCCATGCAGGGTATTAATAGTTGCATTGAAGTTCACGAGTAAGAATGTGTATAAGAAAAAAACAGTGACAACATTCTATTAATCACATCTCTCTTTTTGAACCAAGTTAGAGGTAAACAATAATGAAAAAAAAATCTCTTAAGTACTGGGAATCAGTATTCCTAGACATCACTGGCTATCCACCCCTTCTGTATTTTCCTGTCTATCCAATCCACAGTATCCAATTCCTTTATGAAACAGGAAAGTATCTAAATTCAAGCATTTAGAGTACTTGAATAATTGGCTAATTGACCTCCCTGCCTAATCTTAGCCAAGAATTTGTACTTCTTTCCATTATGAAGTGAAAAGTGTAATTTCAGACATTGCCAAGCAAGTGGAAATACATTTTGAGTTATTGATACATTTGAAGACCCTTTTTTATTGTTGTTCAAGTACAGTTTTTTCCATTTTGTCCCCACTACTCCCCCCACTGCACCCTCGATCCTATGCCCCCTTTTTTTGTCCATGGGCCCTTTATTCATGTTCCTTGATGACCCTACCCCTTTCCCCCCTGTTATCCCCTCCCCTTCCCCTCTGTTTACTATCAGTTTGTTCTTCATTTCAGTGTCTCTGGTTGTAGTTTGCTTGTTTGTTGATTAGTTTCCACTTGTAGGTGATATCATAAGACTCTTTATCTAAGAAAATAAATTTGATTTAGTCAGTTTTTGGTGATTGGGTGGCTAAAATCGGAAGGTTAAATCTGCACTCTCTTTGATTACCTAGAAACACACGTTGGGGAGGTGAGGTTTGTAAGGGATGGCTTTGCTGAAGGCTAGATCCAATATCTTACTGGAGGGGAGACAATAGCTTCTCTGACCAAAGTTATTGCAGGAAGATGGGATCCTGTCTTAGAAGTAAATATCTATAGTTTGGCTAGTACCCTTGCATTGGGCTAATGAGGAGCCCTTATGCTCATCAGTAAATAAAGGAATCCATTGTATGGTGAGTTTCAGTGGGAGCAGCATAGCTATTTATAGCAAAGGCAGAAATTAAATAATCATGCACATGCACACACTCCCATACCATTTATCAGTTAGCAGAAGCAGTGAATCAGTATAGGTCTTGCCATTAAGGTAAGAGTAAAAAGAAGGTAGAGTGGTGACAAAAGCAGAAATAGTAAGTAGGAATAGAGACAAGGAATAGTCCTGGCATAATGTGATAGCCTTTGATTGTAATATTAGGCCTCTTTTTCTTGAATGGGGTGATGATGCAACGAGGTCATTAGAGAGGCACTGTCCTGAATTGCATTAATATTCTTTAGGAGGTCCACTCTAAAATTAAATCCTATTAACTAAAGCAAACTGGAAAAAAAATCAAGTACACCAATTTCAATCAGATCAATCATTTACTGTACAGCCTTTCATCATATAAAATACATCAGTCAGTAGTAATTCATTTTATTAAAACAAGCTGTATATTTACCTTATGTGATTGGGTTAAAATTATAGAGTCATAGCTGAAATGGTATATCAATTCTTTGAACAATTTCCTATTGAAATATCTTTCAGAAAGAATCCACATTTTAAGTCTTTGCTCTTTGAATCTTTCTTGGTCCGTTTTCCTACTTGTAAGATAACTGGTCTCCACTATATTATTGCTCAGATACCAAATCGTTTTTAAGTTGAAATTTCCAGTCTATGCTGACACTACAAGAATTAATTGTACCAAATACCTAACATACTATAGAAATCCAGAGAATTATTTCTGGTCACAGATTACAAGAACAAAACTGCATCACATTTTTTGGTTTTAATTGTATTCATTTTGGGGGGTGGTAATTTTAAAATGAGACTTGCCAGACACTTAATATTTTTTAAGGTCAAGCTGCTGGATATTTAGTAAATGCATTTCAAGAACTGCCTGTGGATGTAGGCATTTCATACAAAATTAGGGAAGAGAAAGGCTAGTATTGAAAAGGATATATGAGAAAGCAAAATACAGTAATTTGGTTTAAAGAGTAGCCAATAAAGATGGATTATTGCCTTCTACTTTAGAGTAATTTATTTTATCTGAAGTTTAAATCTTCTTGAGAAAAAATTTTGAGTCTTCATTTAAGGAGTAAACACTTCATATGTATCAATAAAGTTAACTTACATAATGGAATTATATTGTTTGTAGTTGCATATAATAGAGAATAAATTTCTGTATGACAAAAGATTATGGGTCATTGTGATTCAGGTCAACACAAGTTCACGATGTTGGCAAAATGAGTATTTTTATATGTTGTTGAAGCTGCCAAGAGTCTTCCCAGAGTCCTTTATTTAAAGGAAGGAGACTGTCTTTCTCAAGAAAAAAATTGTAAAGTTTTATGTACTTTATATTGACTCTTTGTCTTCCTGACATATTTAATAGTTCCTGTTAAAGCCACAAGATATTGAATAAGAGGTTCTCAGATGGGTCACTGCTCCATTTGAATAAACCTCTAAAGCTTGTCTTCAGGAACTGGCAGCTATTACAGTGAGATTCAACTCACATATAAACAGTTTGTCCAAAGATTATTATAATCACATGTGAGACTTCTTTGAAACTAAAGTCCTTCAAGAAATAATTAGTAGCTAAGGATTGAGTCCTTTTATAATGTTTTGCCCTCCTAAATTTGAGCATGTCTAATTCAGTTTTTGATTTTATATTTGCAAACAATTTTTTGTTTGTGTGCCATGCAAGAAAAGAAAAAGTAATTGGCTTTATCTGTGTTAATTTGCCAGAGGTAGTTGGTGAGAGCTCCAAATGCCCTTTCCAGCCACAGTCCATGCTCTCTACAATTGTGTTTCACGTTATTCATTCAATAGGCAGAAAATAGAGTGGGACAACTGTGGGATTCAAATCCTCTCTCCAATAAGTTTTGGGAAGTAAATAGTATTTGTTCACCATAACTTTAGTTTTAGTTTCATCTTCCTAATTATGTTTCTACAGACTTCTTAAATACGCATTTACTGTTTATTTGTACTTTCATCAGCATATGAAGTAGCAAAATTTCCTGTCCATAGCCCAGGGCAGCCTTAACCAATGACCAAACCATGTAGCAGTATGAAAATGTAGCTCCTAAGCCTGGAATAATGATACATCTGAGGCATAACTTACTTTCCAGAGGTTCCCAGCAGGATCAGACTGAAGCTATACCATCTGAGAGACTTTTACTGGAGGTTGAACTCTTCTTTGGCTTCCATTATCTCTTGCAGGAAATTCCTAGGAACACTTCCTTAAATGATTTTAACACAGATCCTCACATAAAGACCTATGTCTAACTTAAGAAACACCTACAATAGAGACCTCAATGTCATGCCAAAATATCTCTTCCTGGTGGCAATACAGCAGGAGTGTCCAACCTTTTGGCATCTCTGGGCTACACTGGAAGAAGAAGAGTTGTGTTGAGCCACACACTAAATACATTGTGACACGTAATCACAAAACAAAAATCTCATGATGTTTTCAGTAAATTTACAATTCTGTGTCGGGCTGCATTTGCAGCCATCCTGAGCTGAATGTAGCCCACCAGGCACAGGATAGACACCCGTGAGCATATTGGAGTTGTTCTTTGCATTCACTGCATGACCTTTTTATTCAATAACTGCTCAGAAACAGGTATTGAGATAGATAAAAATAAGACAATGACATTATCTCTCTCTCAAAGAGCTAATGATCTGTGCAACCAAAAGAGAAGTGACAGCCAATGTGACCACAGGTAGGATCTGCACAGCTGTCATTAGCAAACAAAAGAGAAGCAGTGCAGGAAGGAGAACAGTTTCCTGTGCACCAGTCCTACAGACTCTCATCATCTGAGACACATCAGACACTTCCAGGTTCTATTCCAGCATCTTTTACCATGAGAAGAAGCCGAAGCATAATTTTTCAAATATTAAAACTCAATAAATAGTTGCAGACTTGAATTACAAAGACTAGTTTATGCCTAGTTAAAGTAGGCCACAGAACAGAAAAAATGAGTGAAGTATGCTGATGGACATTATAAAGAAAGGTTGAAAGACTAGTCTACAGACTGTTTAATAGCATGTAAAATTCTTCTAAGGTCAGAATCCATAAATATGCTACATTTAGGACATTCAGAATTTAATAGCATATTCTACTATATTATGTGGAACTATGCATCATTAATGTAGGTCAAAAATGGTAAAAAAAGAATCACTTTCCTATGGTTCCACCTAATCCAATGTTCTACAGAGTGGCACATCTTAGACATAAATTAAATATATATAGAATTGTATAGGTCATCTAGTCCAAGCTATCCATCCACACAGATTTAAGAGTTCTTATACTTGATTCTACCAACTTGCTTTCAGCATTTTAGTGATGCAAAGCTCACTCGCTCATGAAATTTGTGATCATTTGTAGGTCTGCTCAGTTACAAACATTGTAAATGTATTAATCCTACTTCTAATATTGGGAGATGATCAATGTATTCCTCTTTAATTTTCTCTTCTTAAATTACAAGCTCATGTTTACTTTAACATAGTTTTTATGATGAGATCCTCTTGATCACTCTTCTTTGGAGTCACTGAAACTGATCAGTTTTAGAGCAGAATGCATTATCATATCAGAATTGTGCACTGAGCTTATATATCATGGTATTTTCTCTATAAGTGAGGGTATTAAAAAGAAACTGAATGTTTTGCAATTGATCCCTCATGAGTAAATCAAGAAGTTTTGTTTTAGAATTTCTAACTTAAAATAATATGTAAAAATTAATCTAGGTGGGAAAACCGAAGTGACTAAAGAAGTTTGGTATTGCCCTATCACTTTTAAGTAAGGAGAATGCTAGGGGCAGACCATGCCAAGAGAATATCTGTCAAGAGTTTGATAATAATTTGGTGTGAATAAATAAGTGATTTGTGGATGACAAGACTTTGTCCAACAAGATAACTTTATTCAATGAATGTATTAAATAACTATAAAAGAAATAAAATATAATTATCAAATTTATTTAGCACATCCCTATTGTTACAATAAAATGTACTTAAACAACTTAAATAATGGTCAAATTTCAAGAATGAATAAAACTGAATGAGTAAAAAATAAACAGAAATTCATAATCTCAAAATCAAGTAGCAAGAGAAAAATAACTAGATAGGAGTACTAAAAATATTTCTAAGTAAAAATGATAATAAAGAATCACCTTTAAACTATATCAGTGATATAATGATAAGAATGAAACCCACATGATTCGGGAACGTGTGAAAAATACAATGATATTAAAGCAATATTAAATATTAAAAAAATAAAGCATTAAGAAATACTTTTGGAAGATGGAGTCAAGATAGGTGGGAACAGAGTCCACTTCCCCCTGTGCATGAGTGAAACACCTAGCCGATCTTCTGAGAAACACAGCAAACAGCCACCAGTACCCCAACATATATGAAGATTAAAGACCAAAATTGTACAAGACATAGAAAAATCAGAGAGCTTCAGGACAATAAGGACCCTGGGTCAGCACGGGGACTAAGGCAGCAGCAGCCCCAGGTCCGGTGCCAGCTGGGTCTGCCACAGGGTTCTTGGGAGAGAGTCAGGTCAAGGGCTCCCTCCCCTGCCAAACAAGGTTTGAGCAGCACAGGGAGAGACCTGGTTGCTTGAAGCCACAGGGAAGCAAAAAGGACGAAGTGGCAAACACAGCGGGGCTGTGAGCACCCACAGAGACTGTGTGCACTTGCTGGGGAGAGTTGAGAGTTGGTCCACGTCGAGCCCTGACCCAGATAGTCCCTGGTCTGGTTGGAAAATTGGGCTGAGTGAGAGGCCAGACCCTTGCATGGAGTGGCAGGCTTGAACGGGAGGAATTTTTCAAAAAGAAAAAGTAAAAAAAGAGACACTTGGCAGCTGTATGGGGAACTCTCCTGCAGCAGCTGTCCAGGCCCTTTCCCCACCCAGCTGCTTGGCACCCCTGCGGTGGCTTAGAGGGCCCTGGACTCACACTTGTAGCCCTGGGGAGAGCGTGCACCGGCAGCAACAGCCACAATGGAACCCCTGCACTGCAACCAGGGAGTCAGTAATCCCCAGAAAGACTTAACACAGTCGGGGGGAGGGGAGCTGAACTAGCCTGAAGGGGTGCTGAGAGTCCCCAGCATCTAGGACAACAAAGAGAGAGAAGGGTGTGTGTGAATTGCCCCTAATTGGTGCACCTCAAGGACAGCGCAACTGGTGGACTGAAGGCCTAGGCTGGGCACAGAGAGGCACAGAGGAACTGGGCTGGAGGCTGGTCCAGTGCCTCTGAGGAGGGGAGAAAAGAGCAACCAACTCCCCCTCAGCCTGTTGCAGACAAGAAGTCCGGCAGAACTGCCTTGGCCAGTTTGAAGCCAGCAGGGGACTTTTTTAAAATAAATAATCCCCATGAGTGAGACAATAAAACAAGGAACTGTGAAAAGATAAGAGTTGGACCCAAAGAGGGGTCACCCCAACAGCTGAGACAGTGAGACAAATTTCACTTTCCTACTCCAGAGGACTTGCAAGTTATTGTATATTTGTACTATTATTTTTTCATTATTCTTCCATCTTTCATCTTACTAGTATTTTTGTATTTCTCTTCTTTCTGTTTAGTCTTCTTCACTTGACTGGTTGAATCATATTGTTTGACTGGTTTCCCTTATTCTCTCATTGACAGCATATTTTTAACTTACTGTCTTTCACTTCACTTGTGTTCCATTAACACACCACTCTAGGTCCTATATTTCCTAATCTTGTTATCCAGATCACATAAAGTCTGTCATATGATTGTTGCTCCATTATTATTGTGAATAATTGCTGTTCCATACAATTGTAAATACTACACAGCACCCCCTCCCCGCCCAGGTCGTGCCCCACTCCACTGTTTCCCGAACTTTACTACTGTTGTGGTTAACTCTATTCTCTGACACACTACACCTATTTTCTGTCCTTTACTCTCACTTTACCTCATAATCTGACCTCCCACAAACTCACTACTTTCTAGATCCAACTCATAATCCGCCCCCCAACAAGAGCCTTATTTACTTCCCACACTTTTTTAAAAGTGGCTAGTCGGGTGAAATATCACAGTTAACACTATACATATCCAAAGGATCTCCTATCTCTTCTCTATAGGTTGGTACTTTAAATATCATAGAATACACTCCTGCTGTCTTAAACCATTTTGCCTTCCCTCTCCAACTGATCACAAAAAAAGAGTAGGTGGAGGCTGTGAACACCAGGATACCCGCTGGAAGAGGAAACCCACCAACAAAGGAACCACCAACAGATAACAACAGAAGAAGGTGAAGGAGGGAGTGGAACCCACACTAACCTCAATCCAGGACCGACCTGGAAATACAACCAATTGGTGGAGAAATTACCCACAACAAACAACTGAACAAGAGTGAGAGAGAAGCCTCAAAACCTTGTTCACACAGAAGAATCAGCTTCAACACAACCTGTCCACACCTGTACAACAGAATACAACATATGGTGGACAGAGTGACCCTCAGTTAACCAGCTGGAGGAAAGGACCCACCAAAGAAAGACCCAACAACAATCAAAACCCAAAGACAAACAGAGAGCCAACATAAACGACAGCCCAAGACCAGCGAGGTCAGGAGATTAAGGAGAATGCAACACTGAATCTCACAGGTATCCTACAATAGAAGTTCACACCATAAACCCAGGAAGTCAGAACAGACCAATTTAAGAAGCAGAGACTAACAAGAAGACTCTCACAAACAAAGGGAAGACAAAGAAACAGTTCCCAAGTGAAAGGAAAGGAGGAAGCCCCAGAAAGAATGCTAAATGAAACAGAGGCAAGTCAACTATGAGATATTGAGTTCAAAGCACTGGTTACCAGGAAGCTCAATGAGCTCACAGAGAATTACCAGAAGCTACAGGGAAACTACAATTAACTCACTGAAAACTATATCACATGAAAAAGGAAATAGAAACTATCAACAAGGGCCAAGAGGAAATGAAGAATACAATTTCTGAACTGAAGAATGCAGTAGAAGGAATCAAAAGCAGGCTCGATGAAGCAGAGGATCACTTCAGCAAGCTGGAGGACAAGGTAGAATAAAACACCCAGAAAGAGCAAGAAAGGGAAAAGAGGCTCAGAAAGAATGACGAGGGATTAAGGGAAATGCAGGACAACATGAAACGTAATAATATCTGTATAAAAGGTATGCCAGAAGGAGGAGAAGAAGAGGGATAGAAAACCTGTTTGAAAAAGTAATGATGGAAAACTTCCCTAATTTGATGAGAGAAAAACTCACACAAATCCAGGAAACAGAGAATCCCAATCAAGAGGAACCCAAAGAGGCCCACTTCAAGACACATCATAATTAAAATGGCAAAATTCTAAGACAAAGAGAGAATCTTAAAGGCAGCAAGGGAGAAACAGGAAGTAACATACAAGGGAGCCCCCATAAGGTTAGCAGCTGATTTCTCAATGGAAATACTCCAATCCAGAAGAGAGTGGCAAGAAATACTCCAAGTAATGAGAACCAGAGGCATGCAACCAAGGCTACTTTACCCAGCAAGGCTCTCAATCAAGATAGAAGGCCAAATGAGGAAGCTTCCCAGACAAAAGAAGTCTAAAAGTATATACTTCCACCACACCAGCTCTGCAAGAGATGCTAAAGGGACATTCTGCTTTAAAGAAAGGAAGGAAAAGAGAGAGGAAAACAAGTATAAAAAATGGCAATGAATAAGTACCTATCAATAATAACCGTAAACGTAAATGGATTAAATGCCCCAATAAAAAGACACAGAATAGTGGAATGGGTAAGGAAATATGACCCACACATATGCTGCCTACAAGAGACCCACCTCACAACAAAACACCTACACAAACTGAAAGTGAAGGGCTGGAAACAAATATTCCAAGAAAACGGCCAGGAAAAAAAATCCGAGGTAGCAATACTCATATCAGACAAATTAGACTTCAAAGAAGAGCCATAAAAAGAGACGCAGAAGGACACTTCATAATACTCAAGGAAAGAATCCATCAAGAAGACACAAACATTGTGAATATATATGCACCCAACACAGGAGCACCCAAATACATAAAGAAAATATTGGAGGACTTCAAGAAAGATATTGACAGCAACACAATCATAGTAGCAGATTTTAACACCCCATTGTAAAAAATGGACAGATCTTCCAAACAAAATATCAACAAAGATACTGTGTCATTGAATAATGCCTTAGATGAAATGAACTTAACTGATATATATAGAGCATTTCATCCCAAAGAAGCAAAATACAGATTCTTTTCAAGTGCACATGGAACATTTTCAAATAGACAAATAGACCACAGGATAGGACACAAAACAAGCCTCAACAAATTCAAGAAAATGGAAATCATATCAAGCATTTTCTCAGACCACAAGGGATTGAAACTAGAAAACAACCTCAAGGAAAAAAAACCCCAAAACTCAAAATCATGGAGTTTGAATAGCAAGCTATTAAACAACAAATGGGTTAGAATGAGATCAAGGAAGAAATCAAAAAGTTCCTCGAAACAAATGAAAATGAACTCACAATAACCCAAAACTTATGAGACACAGTGAAGGCAGTCCTGAGAGGGAAGTTCATAGTGATACAGACCTATCTAAAAAAAATAGAAACATTTCAAACAACCTAACTCTACACCTACAAGAACTCGAGGAACAACAACAAAGACAGCATAGAGCAAGTAGAAGGAAGGAATAACCAAGATCAGAGCAGAATTAAATGGCATAGAGACTAAAAGCACAATTCTAGGATCAATGAATCCAGGAGCTGGTTCTTTGAAAAGATAAACAAAATGGACAAGCCTTTAAGCAGGCTCATCAAGAAAAAAAAGAGAGAGGACCCAAATAAACACAATCAGAAATGAAAGAGGAGAGATTACAACTGATACCACAGAAATACAAAGGATTGTAAGAAATTACTATGAAGATGGGTATGCCAAGAAATTTGAAAACCTAGGTGAAATGGACAAATTTCTAGAAAAAAAAAATCTTCCAAAACTCAACAAAGAAGCAGAAAGCCTGAACCGACCAATAACAGATGATGAAATTGAAACAGTAATCAAAAAGCTTCTGATACACGAAAGCCCTGGACCAGATTGTTTCACAGGAGAATTTCACAAAGCATTTAAGGGAGAGCTAACCCCCATCCTCCACATATTATTCCAAAAAATTCAAGAAAATGGAAGGATCCCAAACTCTTTTTATGAAGCCAGCATCATCCTAATCCCAAAACCAAATAAAGACATAACGAAGAAAGAAAACTTCAGGCCAATGTCGCTGATGAACATAGATGCTAAAATCTGCAACAAAATATTGGCAACCAGCATCCAGCAATACGTTAAAAAGATCATACACCATGATCAAGTGGGATTCATCCTAGGGATGTAAGGATGGTATAATATTCACAAATCAATAGATATAATATACCACATAAACAAAATGCAACACAAAAATCACATGAGCATATCGATAGATGCAGAAAAAGTATTTGATAAGGTACAGCACCTATTTATGATAAAAACACTCAGCAAAGTGGGAATAGAGGGAGCATTCTTCAACATAATAAAGGCCATATATTAGAGACCTACAGCCAACATCATACTCAATGGACAAAAACTTAAAGCTTTCCCATTAAGATTGGGAACAAGACAAGGATGCCTATTTTCACCACTCCTATACAACATAGTACTGGAAATCCTAGCCACAACAATCAGACAAGAAAAAGAAATAAAAGTCATCCAAATTGGAAAGGAGGAAGTAAAACTGTCATTCTTTGAAGATGACATGATAGTGTAAATAGAAAATCCTATAGACTCCACCAAAAAACTGCTCAACTTAATAAATGAATTTGGCAAAACAGCAGGATACAAAGTCAATACTCAGAAGTCAAATGCATTTGTGTACACCACCAATGAAATATCAGAAAAATAAATGAGAAAAAAAATACCATTTGATATAGCAACAAGAAAAATGAAGTACCTAGGAATAAACCTAACCAAGGAGGTAAAAAATCTGTACTCAGAAAACTACACAACACTGAGGAAAGAAATTAAGGAAGATACAAACAAGTGGAAGCATGTACCATGCTCACAGATAAGAAGAATTAACATCATCAAAATGACCATACTACCCAAAACAATCTATAGATTCAATGCAATCGCTATCAAAGTACCAATGACATATTTCATAGATATAGAACAAACATTTCAGAAATTTATATGGAACCATAAATGACCCCGAATAGCTGCAGCAATTTTGAGAAAGAAAAACAAAATAGGAGGGGTCACAATACCTGATATCAAACTGTATTACAAGGCCACTGTAATCAAAACAGCCTTGTACTGGCATAAAAACAGGCTCATACACCAATGGAACAGAACAGAGAGCCCAGACATAAACCCAAGTCTCTACAGGCAATTAATATTTGACAAAGGGGGAAGAAACATAAAATGGAGTAAAATCAACTGCTTCAACAAATGGTGTTGGGAGATCTGGACAGCTACATGCAAAAAAATGAAACTCGATCACCAACTTACACCATACACAAAAATAAATTCAAGGTGGATAAAAGACTTAAATATAAGTCATGACACCATAAAAGTCCTAGAGGAAAACATTGGCAGGAAAATCTCAGACATTCCACGCAGCAACATCTTCACTGATATGTCCCCTAAAATAAAGGACGTAAAGGAAAGAATAAACAAATGGGACCTCATCAAATTAAAAAGCTTCTGCATGGCTGAAGAACAGCAGAAAAATGAAAATAGAACCAATTATATAGGAAAACATATTTGCCAATGATACCTCAGACAAGGGTTTGATCTCCAAAATACATAAAGAACTCACAGGACTCCACTCCAGGAAGACAAAAAACCCAATTAAGAAATGGGCAAAAGACTTGAACAGACACTTCTTCTAGGAGGACATACCGAGGGCACAGAGAAATATGAAAAGATGCTCAGCATCACTAGCCATCAGAGAGATGCAAATTAAAACCACAATGAGGTACCACCTCACACCGGTCAGAATGGCAATCATAAACAAATCAATAAACAAGTGTCGGAGAGGATGCAGAGAAAAGGGAACCCTACTGCACTGTTGGTGGGAATGCAGACTGGTGAAGCCACTGTGGAAAACGGTATGGAATTTCCTCAGAAAACTAAAAATGCAACTACTTTTTGACCCAGCAATTCCACTTCTGGGATTATATCCTAAGAGCCCTGAAACACCAATCGAAAAGAGTTTATGCACCCCAATGTTTATAGCAGCACAATTTACAATAGCCAAGTGCTGAAAGCAACCTAAGTGCCCATCAGCAAATGAGTGGATCAAGAAACTATGGTGCATTTATACAATGAAATTCTATGCAGCAGAGAGAAAGAAGGAACTTATACCCTTTGCAACAACATAGATGGAACTGGAGAGCATTATGCTAAGTGAAATAAGCCAGGCAGTGAGGGACAAATCCCATATGATCTCACCTTTAACTGGAACATAATCAACAAAAGAAAAAAGCAAGCAAAATATAACCAGAGACATTGAAATTAAGAACAATCTAACAATAGCCAGAGGGGAGGGGACTAAGGGGGAGAAGAGTTTTCAGGAACTACTATAAAGGACACATGAACAAAACCAAGGGGGAGAGTGGAAGCAAGGGAGGGAGGTGGGTTTGGATGGGGTGTGGGGAGGGGAGGGGAGAGGATGCAGACAACTGTAATTGAACAACAATAAAGTAATTTCAAAAAAAAAGTGATAAAACAAAAAAGAAAGAATTTTTCCTAAATAAAGGAACTTGACTTTGATTCCGCAGATAAAACTCTTATTGGAACATTAGGTTTAATTTGAGGCTCTATTTTAATAAAGGATATGAAGAAATTAAAGGGTATGCCAAATATTTTTCAAAACACTGAAAAAGAGAAATCTAGTTGTATTAAAAGGCTAAAGTTCCACCTACACAGAAAATGGAATAAAAATGAATTACTGTTTTTGAGTGGGATATTGTTTTCTCTGCAGAGGATCAAACACAAGGAAATGGGCTTTAATACAATAAAAAACATTTTCAGTTACACATGAAGAAGAACTGGGTAATTATCTAATTGATGAAGAGTAGAATGGGTTGATCATGATGAGGTTTACAATAGTTTTTTTCAGCAATCAAATTTATAAATAATAGAACCTCAAGGGAACATATGGCTATTCACTCTCTCCTCTTATGTTTTTAGTCCAAAAAATATACACAGAAATTAAATTGCTTAAGTCACCATAGCAAGTCAATGACAAATCTAGCATTAGAGCCCACAGTTCTTAACTTCTAGGCTTGGATATGCTACTTAAAACTTTTGCACATTAGTTGGTTTTGTTTTCATTTGTACAATTTAAATAATAATGCCTAACTCAAAAGAACAACTATGAATTTCAAATAAATATTTGGAAAGCACTTAGCATGATGATTATCTATAATAACTATTCAAATACACTAGCTTTTTTTTAAGTGGTATTATTGCTTAGTGCTTTTTCATCTTATAAAAAGCATCTAAAACAAAAGATAATCTAGGACTATCTTTTTGAAGTTTCTTTTTTGTATTTTTTATTGTTGTTCAAGTACAGTTGTCTCCATCTTCCCCCCACCAATCTCCCCTCCCCCATCTCCCACCCTCTAGCCTATCCCCTTTGGCTTTGACCATGGGTCCTTTATCCATGTTCCTTGATGACCCTTCCCCTATTTTGCCCCATTATCCCCCTTCCCCCTCTCCTCTGGTTACTGTCACTTTGTTCTTTATTTCAATGTCTCTGGTTATATTTTGCTTGCTTGTTTGTTTATGGGCCATTTTTATGTAAAAGTTTAGGTGAGAACACTTTAAAATGTTAAAAGTATATAAGTTTTCCAACAGGTGAAAATATATAGTCTTAAATTATGCCAATGACAAAATAGCTGCTAAAATGTTAATATTTTAGTATATTTGGTAAGTAAACACATGGAGGCCATTTACACTTTCATTTGTTATTTATTTTTAAATTGAAAGACAATTTCCTCTCTTGGAAACCCACACTCAGTATAGGCTTTATTGTCATCTCTATAGATGAATAAACCCAAACTTCCAAGAGGAAAAACAGCTAATTAATGTTCTCTCTGATGTGTTTAGTTTACTTCTGGCATCTGAGGCCCCAGGCTGATGATCAGAAAGTGTATGGGAAAACACCTTTTCTTGCTGTATTCTAAATTTGCACCTCATTTTAGGAGTACAATTTGGGTATATCTATCAAATTAAAAAGCACACATACTTTAACAATTTTCCTTCTAAGAATTCATCTAATGAATGCACTCAAAATGTATATATAACAAATATTCTCATATACACATAAAGATATATGTCCAAGAATATCTTGCCATGTTACAGCCTTTATAACTACAAATTGAAAGAAGGATACAAAAAATGTACTGTTATTTGTACAATGAATGTCATGTAATCAGTAAGAAGAATGGAATGGCAGAATATGGGTCGACGTGGGAGGATACAAGTGGTTTATTCATCATTACATTCAGCAAGGATTTGAGCTTATACTAAGTTCTGGGCTCTAGCTATGCAGCCACCAACAAGACAAAGTCCCTGTCTCTATAGATTTTATAAGGTAGTAAGAGAAGCAAGAGTTAAATAGAAAACCAGCAAACATATTATGTATGTCATATCATGCAGTGTGCTAAGTGCCATGAAGAACAAGTTTTATAATGGGAACAAAAAGTATATGTTGCTCAGTAAAAATATAAGAAATAAACAAAACAATCTATTATAGTTATATTTATGTTAAAATTAGAGAGCATAAAATTAGAGGGGATATACATAATTAAATATATGCATAAGACATTTTGGGGGGAGATGCACAAGTCATTGCTGATAGTGTACATTTCCAGAGAGAGGCTGAAGGACTAATGAGTGACAGAAAAATTATTAAAATATTAACATTATTAAATTATAATTTTCTGTGCTGTAGATCTTGTACATATGACTTTTTTTATCACATGCATATATTACATCAAATTCTTCACTGCCTAAAGAAAAAAATTGAATAGGCTTTTACCATCAGTGCAATAAAATGCTAGATTGTTACAATGGCTTACAAAGTCCTCTATGGTCAGGCCCTGCCCACCTCTCTTTTATCATTTTTTTGCACTTCACAGGCTACCACACAACAAACTGAGTTTTTCTCTTTCTCTCTATGGAACCTGCACATTTAGTAGTCTGTGTGATATGAACTATTTACAACTCAATTGAATTGATACAAAAAGCCATTTTATTTAGAACGGCTAATATCCCTAAAATATATCTACTTTGAAGTTTTTCTTGTCTTAGATGGAAAGTAAAAATTGAGAGCATATAGGCTCCTTTCCATTAATAGTCTCATGTGTCATCAAGTCCCACTGAAATAAGCATTTTTCAAATGAAGGATGAAAACACATTTTCCTGGTCCAAGCAATTTTTCTGTATTTATTTGCACATTTACCTGAAACTTCTTTAGATATATGCACATTTATCATTCTATCAGAATGACACTTACTATATTAAGGAAGAAAGCTAACAGAATGTCACATTTAAGATCCAAATCAAGCTGTAGCAATTTATTAACTTTCTGAATCTAACAAGGTTAAATAGATGTTTTTCTTTTTCTTTATTTACTTCTAGAATGTTGTTTGAAGAGAAATAAGGCTAGGATACTCCAGGTTTCCTAAGCATTTATAGAGTGAATTTAAATCTATGTCAGGAATGGAAATACAGATATAATTGCAATCCATTACAAAATAAAATTTTGAATTTCTACATAAATCATTAATATATGTCAAAACTAGAATATTGGTTGTTGGAATGTAAAGCTGTATTTATATGTGATAAAATATCAAAAGATGAATAAGTAATGATAATTCATCTTTATTGAGACATCTATTCCTGTTTCTTTGTTCTGTTTTCACTCCAAGTATAAATGTTGTTATGAAGATATTAGGCAATGAAATATCCAAAAAAATTGCATGTGATAATCCTTAGAACAAGCTTATATGCTGATTAATGTCATGAAGAAAAATTTTAAAAAACAGGAAAAAAGTATATATTACTCAGTAAAAAAATTAAAGAAATAGAACAATTTGATTGTTACGGTTCTATTTGTGTTAAAACTGGAGGCAATGTACATACATAATTACATATATGCATGCAACATATTTGGGGGATACGCATAAGACACTGTTGATTGTGGATACTTTGGAAAGGAGGTTGAGGGAGTAAATTATAACTTTCTATGGTATAAATTTTGTATATATGACTTCTTAAAACACATACATATATTAAATTGTTTACTGCTAAAAGAAAAAATATTGAATTGTCTTTATCTGTAAGCACAATAAAGCGTCAGATTGTTACAATGGCTTATAAAGTCCCCTATGATCAGGCCCTGTCCACCTCTTTTCTCATTTATTTCCACTCTACCCTTCACTGGCTATCACACAACAAACTGAATTTGTTTGGGGTCCTTATCACAAAGATGTAATATACAAAATGCTGTTGCTGTGTGGAATTTTTCTGAGGAGAGAGAGTTAGATTCTTAAAAGTATCTATGACCCTAAAGAGGGAAGAATCAGAGACTTAGAGAAAGAGTTTCTTTACTTTGCCGACTAACCCAGTAGTTCTCAGCCAGGGACGATTATGTCCTACAGGGAACATTTGGCAAGTGTCTGCCAACACTTTCAATTGTCACGAAATGGAGAAAGGAAGGGGGGTGCTCTAGAGGCATCTAGTGGGTAAGGCCAGGGAGGCTGCTTAACATTTTATAGTGCACAGGATAGATAGTTTCCAACAACAGAAGAGTTACCTAGCCCCAAATATCAACAGTGCTGAGGGTGAGAAATCTAGCCTTCACCTATGCCAGGTCCTAAGATAATATAAGAGATGGGCTCCAATATTTTGTTATGCAACCTATGTACCGATGTAGGAAACAATTAATTATTTTAATCAGATCATTAATAGATATATTTGATGTGTGAATTTTATTATGAACCATAAATGAAAAGCTTATTATTTTACTAGAACTTTCTGACACTAAGTGACCCCCTCCCTTAAAAAATAACACACACACAGATATCTAGAGGATCTTTTTGAAGCTATTTAACATATATGGAAATAAAACTGTCACATGCTTTGTTTCATCAGTAAAAGCATGAAACCCATTAACAAATAACTACAGAAACATAGCTCTGTAAATCAGGAAGTTTATCAAGTGTAGCATGTCTGAGTATTTGAATTGACTAAAAATTAAATGTTGGGATAAAAATGAAAGCCAGCTCTCCATAACTTATTCATTTTTCCTTTCTCCCCAGTTTTATTGAGAAATAATTGACATATATCAGTGCATATGGTATACAACATGATGGTTTGAGTTACATATACTGAGAAAAGATTACCACAATAAGTTTAGCTAACACCCATTACCTTATACAATAAAAAGAAATTTCTCCTTGTGAACAGAACTTTTACTATCTTCTCTCTAAACAACTTTCCTATGTATCATATAGCAGTGTTAACTATAGTCATCATATCATTTATTTTACTAGTCTTCATGTTAGAATCATTTCAATTTTCACCTGATGTATAACTTCTATTCCCTCAGATTCTACCACAGTTAAATAATATATTAAAAAAATATTTTGGTAGTATTTCCCCTTGTTATGTTCCTGTTCACATAAAATTCATTCTACAATTTTATCATTATATTTTAAATAATTTCATTTATTTCTGTGTTTCAATACCATTTAACTTTGCTTAAATTTATTTGAAAACTAAAAATATTAATATTTCTATCAAACTAATGTTTTTGTAAGGTAACTGAATTTCAGAAGAGCAATGTTACTTATCAAGTACACAATGTAGTATTAATGCTTGTGTGAACAGGATATTACTAATCATTGTTTCTTTTTAAAAAAATATTTTATTTATTTTTAGAGAGAGGGGAAGGGAGGGAGGAAGAGAGGAAGAGAAACATTAATGTGTGGTTGCCTCTCACACACCCCCTACTGGGGACCTGGCCCACAACCCAGGCATGTGCCCTGACTGAGAATCAAACTGGTGACTCTTTGGTTCGCAGGACAACACACAATCCACTGAGCTACACCAGCCAGGGCTAACCATTGTTTCTTAAATGCAGCACCTTAGACCGCTTGGCAATCCTGACCACCATTGTTTCTTTAAAGCATGTCAAGTAATAGCTGCAAGCCAAATTAACATTGAAAGTTCAGCTATTTGAACAGAAAATATTTTCTTTCTGTCTACCTAATTAAAGGCAAGTTCATATTTGTTTTGCCTTTTCGTGAATCAATAATTCTCTTCATAGTAAGGGAAAACAAACCCAAAATTTGAAGTAATATTCTACAGATAACTTTCAGGTATTCAAAGATATCAACTATATTGGAGATAGTCACATACATTTTTTCTTGTCACGTATCTATGAGGTTTAAGACATCCCATGCCAGCCTTATTTCTTATTATGATGACAATAGAAACATGACTGTACTTGAAATGTAAATACAGCTAGTATAATGACACTCCAACTACACTGTGGGGCATTTTTATTCAGGAAGGACCACCTCATAGAGTTCAATTCTTCCTACCTAATGGGTTTTACATTGCTCTTTTTTTTTTCTTTTCCTTCCTTGGCTACCCCAGTGTGCACAGCATATAGAGCAGACAGAGGAGTTTGAAGATTTGGTTTTCAGACCTGGCCCTCTGTGTGAGTTCACACCCTTCTGAAACTTAATCAGCTTTATGATCCTTCACATTAATAGGTCTGTTTCCCCTTCTGAAAATTATCGGTTTATATTTGATAAACTCTAAGGATCTTTCTTGCTATAAAATTCTATGTTTAATTAAGAGAAGTCTGAAGGGTGACTGAAGGACCATTTTTAATGAAGGTTACTGTTATTTTTGCAGGTTGGATTTATGGCAATATATAGGATTTTATGCAGAGCAACTTTACTTGCCAATAGAAAACAAAATTATATAAACAAAATTTAAATTAAATCAGAAGAGAAATAGTTTCAATTCACTATTGGGATGAGCTACAGAGAACGGCATTTTGGAGTTATCAATATGGGTAAGAGTTTAGGTTTTGAGATGAAGCAGATTTGAAATGGGATCAGTCTCCTGTCATTAACTAAGTGTCTTTCAGAAGTTCTTTAACTTTTGGGGTGTCGATGTTTTCATCTAAAATATGTGTATAACAGTACCTACTTTTCAAAGCCAAATATGTTAAGTGCCTGTCATATAACATAATCATAGTAAATAAGTTAGAAATATTAGAACCCTCTCTATACTTAAGACAGTAATCAACATTTGTCCTGATTAATATAATTTAAAGCCTCCATGGAGGACTTTATAAAGGAAGCTCTTCAGCTTATTTTCAGGAACTATGACTCAAATTTCACATATTCCATTTTAAAATTTACATTTGTATTTGCATATAAATGTAAAGTTTTACAATTCAATATAAGTAGGCTAATATTGCTATCAAAATTTAAATGTAGGGTATTGGGTGGCATCCTAGAAAGAATACAGCCAAGACTGACTCTACCTAGCCGTGGGGCCTTGAGCAAGATGCTTCACCTTGTTTCTCAACAAAAAGTGGGTTTAGACTGGATACCTTAACAACCCACTTTTCGTTTTAAGTTCTGAAGTTTACTATTTAAGAAATAGTTTCAGTGGGCCAAAATCTATAGAAATGTTCTTTAAGAAGAAGAAATACTTTAAGACATATAAGCAAGGACAAGTTAGGAGCAAATGGCCCTCAAAATATACTTTACTTTTCCTCCTAAGCACTAGTTTCCTAAACAAAAGGGTTCCAGATGATTGACAAGCCACTTCCTGTCAAGTGCAACAGTAAATCTTTCTGAAAAACTAACAGTAGGTTTGATTCTTGAATCTCTCTCTAAATAAACTACATAGGGCAGTCTAGACACAGAACACAATGGCAGGAAAGACATTTAGAGTCAAGTTGGAAAGCCTTGTGTCCTTCAAAACTAGTAGCATTTTTGTTTGTATAGAATTAACAGTATCCCAAAAAGGAGATTTCCACAACTAAATTGAGAAGCTCAATCTGCCATTATCAGTTTATCAGGTCATAAGAGGTTGAGGAGGGCACCACTGCCTGGGCTGCAAAGAGTTTGAAAATAGTTTCTTTTAAAAAATGTATACAATAATCTCTTAACCTGACCTAACCTCTGAGACTTGGTTAAAAGCTGAATAGCACTTCTTTCCGGCTAAAAATATCTAGCAAGATAAAGTGAGGTCACAATTTTGCACTAGTCATATTGACAGGCAAAAGGCCTAGAAAGAACTCTGTAGAGGTGATAAAAATATGCAAGGATTATTAAATAAATACTAAAACAAATCTTATGTCAACTTTAACATTTGTATTGTATAATATTTTCTACCATTAATATATACCTTTCCCTCAAAACCAGAAGTCTGGATATATATAGTCTTGATGTTTCTTGGTAGCTTTTGGGGTTGAGAAAATGACAATAATATCCAATAATGCATGACAAATTAGATACACATATATCTTGTATACTTTTTAATAAGTATTTTTAGTGCTCTGCTAAATTTGTATACTAAAAATGCAGGGTTGGAGGATCATAATATTTTAAAGAAACTCTATAAAACAATTGAGCTGAAACAAACCAAAAGATAAATTTTATAACTAATTTATTAATTATTCTGTTCTTTTGTATTTATCCTTTACAAAGCCCAATTAAATAAATCATCCTCTTGGCTTTAATTGTCCAATCCATCTCTGGATTGAACATCTTCAATTTTATCTACCCCTATCCCATCCCCTGTTACCAGAAACAAAATAACTACATCCTCATTGAAAATGTCTTTGCTCTAGATTTAACACTGTGTGTGAAATCATAAATATGGCTTTATCAAAATGATAAATGAAAATCTTCCGGTCATGTTACCTTTTTCTCCACATTTAAGGTCTAATTTCCACTCTATTAGCTTCAATATTAGACAGGAAATAACTAGTGGTAAACATGGCCTGTGGCAGGTAGATCTGACTTAGATTGTCATTACAGAAATGAAGACAACTGTACTTGAACACTAATAAAAGAATTAATGCCCCTTGCCTTCTACTTGAAAAAGAAGCCAAGGATGGGGCTGAGTGACTTGGGGATGAGACATGAGGATGGAATATGCCTATTTCTTAATTGGGTCCTGTGACGCATGTCAGTAATCCGTTAGCTGATATTACCTGATGTTTTTAGTATATTCTTCACATGCACCAATTATACAGTTTATAATTAATGTATATACTAATTATAATTAATTAAGGAAATCTACATCTACTTTAGTGCTGACATTTGCATTTCAATGAAATGACAGCGACTTGGGCCATCTCTGGCCTGAAAACCTGTTAAGTACCTGAGTAGTCAAGGGAAAGAAACATTGATGGTGATCCAGTGATGGTATTTAATGCAACTGTTATATGAAAACTATACTTTCAGTTTGTTACCTCCTAGAAAGCAAGTTCATTGTATAATAGGTGACAGACAGGAAAATGTAAAATAATACCTTTTAAGGGGTTCTATCATAACCCTAATTCTGCTTTTTTTATGTATGGAGTACTTTAAAAGATAGATAGGTATAAGAAATCAAGCTGTTGGAATTATATATTTTAACCCTTAATTATACCAAACTAATGGAATGCTCATCCATTGCTTCTTTTTTCTCACTTGAGACTGTTCTAAAAGTGCACCTAACACTCCTTTTTTCTAAGTTCATATACCTTAAGACAAAGAAGCCTACTTAGCAGTTCCTTTCCTAGCCATTTGTTTTCAACTCCCAAGACTTTTTCTCTAGGTATGCTTAGTTTAGTAGAGAAATGTTCATTTTTTTAAAAAAAGATCTTATTTATTTATTTTTAGAGAGAGAAGAAGGGAAGAAGAAAGAAAAGGAGAGAAACATCAATGTGTGGTTGCCTCTTACGCATCCTTCATTGGGGACCTGGCCTACAACCCAGCATGTACCTTGACTGGGAATTGAACCAGCAACCCTTTGGTTTGCAGCCCATGTTCAATCCACTCAGCTACACCATCCAGGTGAGATATGTTAATTTCTTTTGTATAAAATGACTGTTTCAGCATCACTAAGATTTAGAAAGCATTTTATTTTGGTGAAGGAGTACTTCTTTGGCAGCCCACATCATTACAGAAGGTGCTAGAAATTATGAATATTGCAAAAATAATAGTGGTGAGGATACAGATACTTGAGAACAAAGGGTTTGCTGATAGTTTGGATATATTGACAAGAGCTTTCCAACCTGCCCACCTTCCCTACTCGTCCAAGTGTAGAAGTAATTGTAAATGTTGTTGTCCCATTTTCTACAGGGTTTGAGGCCATATTACCTCAGTCTTATGAGTAAAAAGCCTTCAGCCACCTTATAAAACATGTTTAAAGTAAAAAATTTTAACAAGTTACAAGACATATATTTCTGGGTGCAGATCAAATTTTCTGAAAACAACTCTTCACCTCCATGCTGGGGACTTAAGATGATTTTACTGTGTTACCAATACATTTTTCCCCTTCACAACACACAATACTCCATAATTCCTAAGGAAAATAACATATATGGGAGAAAACAGGAGTCTTTAAGTAATAACAAATGAATTTTTGATATCGGGGTGGTTGGAAAAAGTAATAAAATATGAAGTCACTTTAACTAAATGGTTAAGAATACAGGGGTAGGATCCAGACTCGCAAGTGTGGGAAAGTTACCTGATGTCTCTGGATCTCTGGTTTCTCATATATAAAACAGGCATCAGTAATATCCATTTTATAGAGTTATTACAAGGAGTAATATTTTAATATTTATCAAAAACTTAGCCCTGGCTGGTGTAGCTCAATGGACTGAGCGCAGGACTGCGAACCAAAGGGTCACCAGTTCGATTCCCAGTCAGGGCACATGCTGGGTTGCAGGCCAGGTCCCCAGTAGGGGGTGTGCAAGAGGCAACCACACAGTGGTGTTTCTCTTCCTTTCTCCTCCCCCTTCCCTCTCTCTAAAAATAAATAAAATCTTAAACCTTAGATATGTATATTAAAATATATGTGTGTATCTATAATATATGTCTATATATACATATACACACATGTATATGCGCATGTATACATATACACATGTATATGTGTATGTGCGCATATACACACGTGTATATACATATACATGTGTGTGTTGGCACAATAATTGTCAGTTAAATATAAAATGTGTATGTATATCAGAAATATATATTTATATATACATATGTACATGTGTGTATCTGTGTGTGTATACATAGATACACATACATATACATACATATACATGTGTGTGTGCGTGTGCGTATAAATGTGTGAGAGAATGTTATTGATACAAAAGGAAGTGACACCAGAAAATAATTGGGGGCATCACTGCCTCAAACTATGTTATAATAAGAACAAAATGTAGGGAAACTCACAATTCTTTTTTGCTCCTAGGTAATTTCTACCTCAATCACTTTAGCTACAAGTACAACCAGACTTTCTAAGATGCCTAATGCTAGATTAATTACATCCCTTTCTTCAGAATAGATAAAAGTATTTTTGCTTTTCCATCTCAGAGCTTGTAACATTAGTATTATCGAATATTTTTGAAACATGAATTGCATAACCTTAAATTTAAATATGCTATGTTCCTTTTTCATGGGCATCAAGTAAACTGGAATCCCAATAATTTGGTTACTTTTTATTTTTATTAAGAAATATGATTAGACTGGCACTGAAACAATTTATTTAATCCTGTTAGGAAATTGCACTATAAGAAAGGTCTATTAACTCTTTCAGGATATTGTGGAGTCAGTGGGGAAATCACTAATTGCTACAGACACAGGTGAGTGCCACAAGTACCAAATTATGCATGGCAGCAGCAATTTCCTAAAAGACCTGTGATTTGTTAGTGGTTAAAGCTTTAATGTGCCTCTAGTGCCTAAGTCATTAACAGAGTATGATTTAGGTACAGGGAGACTCAAACTGAAATGTAAAACTGTGAGGGCATTACAAATAATAGTGAACCCAGTGAAAGTGCTTGACTATTACTTAGTATAAGTTGCAAAATTTTGTCCATTAATTCTGATATGTCATAAATGATTCAAAGCAATTGAAAAGCACAAAAAGAGTGTTTTGTAAATATATTTTCATTTTTATTTGTTTATAGAGGGGAAAGGGGGTGAAAGAGAGGAAAACTTTGATGTAGAAGAGAAACATTGATCGATTGGTTGCCTCTTGTGCACCCCCAACTGGGGACCTGGCCCGCAACCCAGGCATGTGCCTTGACTGGGAATATAACCTGTGACCCTTTGGTTCACAGGCCAGCACTCAATCCACTGAGCCACACCAGCCATGTGAAGAAAGAAAGAAAAGCACAAAGAGAAACCTTGTCATAAAGTGAGACAAGAATAATCAGAAAGAAATTTTAAAAAACTTTGTATATCAGCATCTTCCTCATAGTTATAAAATCTTTGCTTTTCTAATTCAAAATAATAGCACAGTCTCTGTATTATTGGCCTTCCAACCTTTACTATAAGATCCTTTGGGAAATTTGTCATTAAGTTGTTTAAATGAGGGAAATAAAGACTAGATGTACACCTGAGGCTGTGGAACTTGTGATATGCAATTATTTTATTTTACTTTAGTACTGTATTTATTCTTACAACAATTTAAATAAAATTTTTAAATATATATTTGTATTTCCTTTAAATAACTATTTATAAATGTCCATGGTCTTCTTTTAGTCTCTTTTGAAATATTAATTTTTAAAAATAATTTCAATCACAGCATATCAACCATGTACATTACATTTTCCAATTCCATAATTTTCATGAGTGCATAATATTTCATTTAATCAACGTGTTACAACAATCATTTCTCTATTATAAAATATTCAACTCTTACTCTCATAAACAATGCTTTAATTAACATCCTCTTTTTCCCAGCTTCACTGAGAAATTCAATAAAACCAATCTATATTAATCACACAGTTTGATAAATTTTGGCAATTGTATGTATTTGTGCAACTGTCCCCACAAACATTATATAGAACTTTAAAATCAACCCAGAAAGTTCCATAGTGACTCTTTGCATTCATTCCCCTCATCTTCTGCCCCAAGCAACCACTCCTCTGCTTTATGTTACTATAATTTTGCATTTTCTAAAATTTCTTATAAATGGGATCATGTACTATATACGCCTTTACGTTTCACTTTCTAATTTAGCATCATGATCTTGAGATTAATTCATGTTATTGTGTATATCTATATGTTGCTTTCCTTTTATTACTGAGTAGTATTCCATAGTATGAATATACCACGATTTGTTTATTCGCACACCAGTTATGTGACACCTGTTTGTTTTTTTCCAGCTTGGGACTAATATAAATAATACTACTTTGGAAATGTGTGTATATGACTGTGATGGTTAATTTTATGTGTCAACTTGTATGCGACATGGGGTACCTAGATAATTGAGAAACATTTTTCTGGGTATGTCCGTGAGGGTGTCTGTGGATAAGACTAATGTTTAGGTGATAGACTGAGTAAAGGAGATTGCCCTCTCTAATGTGGGTGTCCCTCATCCAATCAGTTGACTGTCTGAATGAAGCAAAAAGCCTGACCCTCTCTTGAATAAGAGGGAACTCTGCCTGCCTGTCTGATTGAGCTGGAACAATGGCCTTTTCAGCTTTCACACTCAGACTGAAACATGAAATATTCTTGGGTCTCAAGCCTGCCAGCTTTCCAAATAGAACCTGGCTCTCCTGTGCCTTAAGGTTGCCAACTGCAGATCTTGGGATTTTCTAGCCTCCATAATCATATAAGCAAATTCCTTATAATAAATATCTATATCTACACCTATATATGTGTGTGTGTATGTGTGCATATATTCATATATAATATGCAGACATCCTAATGATTCTGTATCTGTGGAGAATCCTGGTTAATATAAAATCTTTCTGTGGACCTATTTTTTAACTTTATTCTGGGTAAATACCTGGATATGGGATTGCTATGTCATGAGATAAGTGCATGTTTAGTGCTGAAGTTTAACTGATGAAATATTATTTCTCAAAATGACTGTACCATTTTGCATCCCTACCAGCAATGTAAGAGAAATAAAGCTCATTCATATCCTTGTCAAACCTTAGCATTTCAATTTTTAGATTTTAGCAATTCTAGTGTATGTACCATTAATGTTTTAACATTAATTTCTCTGATGACTAGTGATGTTAAGCATCTTTTCATGTGATTACTGGCAACACATATATTTTCTTTTGTTAAGTATCATTTCAATTCTTTTGCCCATTTAAAAATTTTGGTTTGTTTTCTTAATATTGAATGAAATATATTCTTTATACTTTATGAATATAAGGTTTTTGTCAAATATAAGACTTGCAAATATTTTTTCCCATTCTGTGACAGGCAATTTCATTTTTTTAACCATGTCTATGAAAGAACAAAAAACTATTTTGTCTTTTATGGATCAATGCTTTTTGTCCTTTTTAAGCAACTTCATCAAAGCCAATATGACAAAGATTGTATCCTATGTTTTCTTCAAGAAGTTTTATTCCTGTATCTAACATTTAGGTCTATCATTCATTTTAAGCTAAATTATGAATATGATGTAAAGAGTCAGCCATTATTTTTTATCATACAGATATCTAACTGTCCCAGTAACATTTATTGAAAAGAGTATCCTTCCCACCTCAAACCAAGTGACCATATATAGCATGTGGGTCTATTTCTGAAACCTTGATTATTTAAAATTAATCTTGATGTTTTTCTACCACACTATGTAAATTATTTTAGCATTATAGTAAATCTTGTAATAAGTAATAACAGTTTCCAAATGTTTTTATCAAAGTTGTTTTGGCTATTATAGATTCTTTTTATCTTAATGTAGTTGTTATAGTCAACCTATCAGTTTGATCAGGATTACATTGAATCTATAGATCAATTAATGAAGTACTGACATCTTAATAACATTGAGTCTTCTAATTTGTGAACATACATACATGTATGTGTGTATTCTTTAATTTAAGCTCATCAATGAATGTTTTATAATTTTTCTCAGTATTCATACATTGCATACCTTTTATTAAATGTATTTCTAAATAGTTTATATTTGTACATTTAAAATGGAGTTTTAAATATTATTTTTAAACATTAATTTTAATTTTGTATAAATACAATCAAATTTTGTGTATGACATAGTAAACTGCAGTTTTGCTAAATGTACTCATTAACTGTAATAACTTTTTATACAGATTTTAAAGTTGTCCACATATATAATCAAATTATCTGCAAATATAGTTTTACTTCTTTATTTCCCAATCAAATTGTGTGCCTTTTATTTATTCATCCATTCATTTAATTTTATCATTTTGTGCTGTTTGGGTTTTCAGTACAATGTTGAACATAATGGTGGTAACTATATAATGTTGAACATAATGGTGGCAATATTGTTGAACAAATTGGAAATGCAAACAGTAGAATGAGGGGAATTTACAAGCTAATTAATTTCATTGTTGCTCATAATAGACTGCCTTACAAATGAGATTGAACACTAAAGATATTATGTAAATGCCTATGTTTAATAGTAACACTAAAACAAAGATATTTTTTAAAGTCCTAAATATTAGTAAGAACTGCAAAATGCTAAACATATTTAATAAATACAAGTGGACACAACTCACTTAATTTTTCCAAGTTTCAGATTAAACCAGGAAGCAAAACCAAAATCAAAAAAGTAAACTATCAGCATCCTTAACACAAAATTAGAAATAATATGAATAAATAATCAAAATCACTAATGGAATTAAAAACATTTACAGCTACTTTAGGTTATCTCATGCAAAAAATGTAAATGAAATGGATACAATTATAGAAAAAAATCTATCAAAAGCATTACCAGAACAGAAAGTGGAAACATAAATCTTGGAGAACTGGAGATTTGTAAATAAAATAATAACCTCCTCCCTGTAAATAACACCAAGCTCAGATGGTTTCACATGAAATCCTCCCAAATCCATAAAGAACATATTTTTCTAATGGTAATTCACCTATTCAAGAGAAAATAAAAAGAAGAAATTATTTAAAAATTATTTTCATAGAGCATGAGTAAAATTTTATCCACAACTTGATAAAAGTACAAATAATGAAAACTACAGAATAAATTTTAACTTATCTCTCACTAATGCAGCCCACTGATGCAATTCAATGCAAATTTATATATTTTTTAATGCTGAAAGCACATTTCGACTGGATTGAAACCTATTTCTTCTTAAAACAAAATAAGAATATCTTGATAAAATAGGATTCAACAGATATGTCATAAAAATGTTTCTCAAGCAAACATATTAATCATGATCTTTTGCATGTTTTCCAGTTAAAATCAGGAAGAGGACAAAATGCTTACTACTACAACTGCTATAACTATTGTATATAAGATGTATCAGCCAGTGAGATTAACAAGAAAAAGAAATTTGATCTATAACAATATAAAATGAGGAGGTAAATGTTACTTCTGATGGCAAATGATAAGAATGTGTGTAGTTTCAGGAGAATGATCTGAAAAGCTACTACAAATAATAAGTTACTGGAATCTAAAATTAGTATTGGGAAATTAATAGACATCTTCTACGTTAAAAAATACACTTAAAAATCAAATAAAATGAGATCCCATTCTTTACAATAGCAACAACAAATAAAGAGGATGTAGATAGAAATAAATCTAAAATGAAACCTATAGGTTTTCTGAAGGACCCAAGTAGAGTTGAACAAATAGAAAAACATACCACAGCTAGGAAGATTCAACAATGAAAAGATGTTTACTTCTCCAAAAGTAAATTTATATCTTATGAAATTTATAAATAACAAATTAGTGTGATCTATACTACTAATGTTTTTTTTGCTGCTAGGTTTGGTTTGTTTTCTAAAATTAAGCACATATTATTGAGTGTTTACATGGGAAAATATGTAGGCAAAAATAAATAGGAAAACACTGTAAACAACTCAAGGAACACTAGCTCTACACTAAGGTAAAGCATACCTTAAAATCTTAATAATTAAAAGCATGTTATACTTGTATATAAATAGAGAAAGCAATCAAATAGGATGGAAAGTTCAGAAATAGACCCAAATAAACACAGTAATCAGTATATAATAAAGGTGACATCAAAAAATCAGTTGGTAAAAGTGAATTCTTAAAACAAATCTGGCTTGGACAACTGGAAACCATTAAAGGGTCTCTAATTTTTATACCTATCTCTCACAGTAATACCTCAAAATTAATTCAAATTAGATTAGAGATGTAAATGAATAACTAATACAGCACAAATATCAGAAGTCAATATAAGTGTATTTTTTAATACTGAAGTTGGGTAGTACTTTCTAACAAAAGAATCAAAATCTGAAGGCGTATATGAAAATAGTAATAAATTCTACTAAATTATTTTTAAATCATGAGCAAAGTCAAAACACAAATGAAAAATTATGAAACATCATTACAGTTAGTACTATAGATGAAAGACTAACCTCTTTAAGATATAAGACATTTCTAGACCTTATCTGCGAAGCACTTTCTCTGCCCTTCCATTCTAAATGAAATCTTTGCTGGATAGCGTATTCTTGGATGTAGGCCCTTGCCTTTCATGACTTGGAACATCTCTGTCCAGCCCCTTCTTGCCTGCAAGGTCTCCTTTGAGAAATCAGCTGACAGTCTTATGGGGATTCCTTTGTAGGTAACAGTCTCCTTTCCTCTTGTTAAGTTCAAGAAGTTCATCACCACCCAGCCTTTATTGTATGAAATGTTGAAGGGAGTTATGTGAGGTATGGAGGAATATCAACAGGGGAGTGGTAGGGGGAGAGGCTGGGAATGGGGTACAGAACAAGTAGCATAAATGGGAGGTAGACAACAGACAGGGGGAGGTTAAGAACAGTATAGGAAGTGCAGGAGCAGAAGGACTTATGTGTATGACCTATGGACAAAACTAAAGGGAGGGGAAAGGGGGGTAAGGGGG
>PVJI01011588.1:0-55429 GCA_004026765.1 Micronycteris hirsuta | reverse complement strand
AAAAAAAAAAGAAAAACTTTACCAATATGGTATGCCCATATTTTACCTCATGCAAGACAAGGTCATAAATTCAGATTAAGGCAGCTGACCATAGTAATGGGCCCTGGTTGTACAATAAGACTTAAGGTAAGCAGACAGCAGTGAGTCTGAGTTACAATGTAGCCTGAGAGAATGAACAAAAAGACTCACTCACCATGCCCCCAACTGGGGACCTGGCCTGCAACCCAGATGTGTGGCCTGCCTGGGAACTGAACCAGTGACCTTTCAGTTCACAGGTCAGCACTCAAACCACTGAGCTTCAGCAGCCAGGGCAAGATTGCTATAGTTTTGATGAGTCATAAAAATAAAGTATAAATTGACTGAATGACAGAATAATTTACACAGTTAAATGATATAGTCATAATAACTATTTTTTTAGTATAATTTTTAGCAGTTATTTAGACTTTAAAGAACAGGCTTTGTAGATTGTTTTGTATATAGCATCAACTTGTAGTCTTTAAAAATATTCTGAAAGTGTAAAAATCAGAGGAAATTTTTAATAGAGAATTGTTTTTTCCCCCTTTCTTCAGAATAGTAAAATTCAGGAGCTGTCTTTTTAAAAAAAATGTATAATCTGAAAGAATTTACATAGAAAATTAATTCAATCTTAACTGTTTTGCTGTTTACTTTTAAAATTTCATGAAAGAACATATATTTAAAATAAAAATTCCACAAAGTTTTCAATATGTTGACTTGATTTAGACATTAAAATTTTGGGTGTATGGTGCCTGGAATTTTTAGATTCTATAACTGTTCAAATGTTGCCTAATACAGAGTTCAATGCTGAAATAAGCTCTAGTGTTTAAGTAGTATAATGCAGGAATTTTCAGAGTGTATTAAGCACACATAAGATAAGATTCGGGATCATCAGACAAGAGATATCCAAAAGCATAGAAAAGCATCCCACTATAAATACAATTGTGTGGGAAGACATACAGAAGCTCTTTGCCTCCACGGCCACCCTGAAAGTGAGTTTGCCCAGCCAGGGAAGTAGTTAGAAGCAATCAACTTCCCTTCCTCATGCTTGTGTAGTGGGGGGCTCCTGGCCCCCGCAGCTCCCTTTGCCTTGCTTAAATCTCAAGAAAAGTGCAGGGAGCAGTGTCCTGGCAGAGTGGACCTCAGTCCTAACACTACTCCTCTAACTTCCTCTGCACCTGCAGTGAGCCTCAGGCTGCGTAGAAAAGGAGGCAATGGGGAAATGCAACTCACTAAAAGACAACTGTACCTTCCAGTCAATCATAAAAACATATGATACTTTGTGCATTGAGAAGCAATCAGTACAGAGATGGTATACTGGTAGCATAGAGGCAAATAGGAAACTGGAAATGAGAGTTCTAACAAGTTCTGGTTAATGCTTATTCCCCACGTGAGAGATACCGATTATACTGTGCTTATGTTGATACTTCTGTTCTCTATCCAGTGATTGACATATTGATCTTAAATTGAGTTGATTTTAGCTAGGTTAAAAATTTTAACTATTCACATGTACATACAGATATTACACTGGGAGGAAAAAAGGGAATTTTTCATGTTTGTAAATGATAATATAGACAATAAAGAAAATTTCTCTTTTTTTTTCAAGCAAGGCTAGTATTTATTATATTAACATTTTCTGCATTGGTTAAAATAGCTTGAATCAAAGAGAATGTTTGAATTTCATAAATACATTTCAATTTCACAGCCTTGCACTTAACAATGGGTACCAGGACTCTATTCAAAGTTCTCTTTGAGCAATCAAGACACAATGACAAACATATAGAGGCTATGGTGTTGACAGAACCATCTTTTCTTTCAATGTTTTAGGAAATCAGTTTAGAAAATGTCTTTTTTGAATGGACAGACAACCCACGAATGCCATCTACACATGAACATCTGTCTTTGCACACAGCTTACAAAATAAAATCTATTCCTAGTCCTCAGATAAACAAAGTTTCTCCCTAAACAATTCTGTCAACATTTTTTGAAACTCACAGTCTGTCATCATCAAAATTCCCTGTACACTCAGCCTTTTTTCTGACCAGTTTTCTTCGCCTTCCTCCGAAGGAGACCTGGCCCTCCGCTAGCATTGTCCCCCCTCACCGACCTCTCGCGTGGTGTTTTTCTCCCCCACAATCTTCCTTTACTGGGATCTGCAGATGAGTATGTGTGATCCTTGCTCCTCAAGGCCATTTCCACATGCTTGCCCTTCCTTCTTTAAAAAAAAAAGCCTTATTTTCGAAGCTTGCGTCATCATATCAAAAGATTTGTCACCGTGCTTTTGTTAAACGTATTTACAGACCCCTGGGCTCTTCCCGTCACCCTGAAAACAGAAGAGGCGGTGTTTGTGCTGCCTGCTGCTACCAGAACCAATGAGGGGAAATAGGGATTGAATCTTTGTGGGAACTTTATTCATACGCCGGTGATCCAAGAAGATGGTGGGCTATGTACCCTCAAAAACCATCCTAACGTCTCATCTCAACATTTTCATAGGGAGAAGGCAAGAGCAGGCAAGGGATTTGGAAAAAGATTAATCAGATAAGAGTTGCAGTCCTGTGACCATTTTCTTAGCATTTCTTTATCTACCGATCAGCCCTTCTTCATCTGAGTCACAACAATGCTCCCTCCCTGGAACACAGTGGCTCAGATACCGTCTTGATCCCTGGCAGGCCCCCTGGGACACAAAGGTTGAATGGCTTGTCCACCTCCTGGAGTCACGTAGGTCATGCTTTCCAGTTCCTGAAATAACAGCTTTCCACATGCATTAGTCACTTAAGCCTCTTAACTGTAACTGAAGCTAAAATCTGGAACTCTTGAGTTTCCTTATCAATCCCATATTAGTTTTTAAAAAATTTTTTTAGCAGACTCCTGTCTCTATCTTATAGGATTGTCATCATTCTTAATGACTTCAATACTTACATGTTTACCATTTTAAGAGACTGCCCAAATGTGTTCCAACATGGCTATATGGTAGTTCCTTCTCATCCTTGAAAACACTTGGTAGGTCAGTCTTTTTAAATTTTAGCCTTTCTTGTTGGTGTATCCAGGTATGTCATTGTGGTTTTCAGTTGCATTTACTTAATAACTAATGTTGAGCAAAACTATATTTACATGTGTTTACCTATCATCTGTATAGATTCTTTGGTGAAGTGTCTGTTCAAACATATTGTCTATTCTTTAAAAATGAGTAGTTTGTTCTTTTAAAATTCAATTTTGAAGAGCTCTTTTTATATTCTGTATACATGGTCATTATCAGATATATGATTTGCAGATATTGTCTCCCAGTGTGTGGCTTGTCTTTTCAAAGATTAGAAGTTTTAAATATTGATTAAGTCCAATTTGTCAATTGGTTCTTTCATGGATTGTGCTTTTTATGTACTACAACTAAGAAATTTCTGTTTAGCCCAGGGTCAGAAAGGTTTCCTCTTATATTTTCTCTTAATAGTTCTATACTTTTATGCTTTCTCTTTAGTTTATTACCCAATTTGAATTAAGTTTCGTGTATAAGTATATTGATAAGACTCTCCTTTCTCCACTGGATTGCCCTCTACTTTTGTCAGAGTCCACTTTTGTTTACGTATTATCCTGTTTCCGAACTCCACACTATGTTCCTTGACCTAGTTTTCCGTCTTGGTGCAACGCTATTCTGGTTTGCGCAGACTCACAGCAAGCCTTGGAAGCAGGTGGTGCCAGTTCTCTAACTTTGTCCTTCTTTTTCAAAGCTTTTTAAGCTATTCTAAATCCTTTGCATTTCCATATTTCCAAATAATTTCATCAGTTCCTATGAAGCAGCTTTTTAGAAATTCCATGTGAATTGTATTCAATGTAGATATCAGTTTAGAAAGATTTACATCTTAACGATATTTTGTTTCTGATGCATGAACATGACGTATCTCTTCATGTATTTTGTAATTATTGATATGGTTAGGTTCAAATCTTTCACTAGGTGTTTTCTATTTGTCCCATTCTGTTCTTTGTTCCCTTCTCTTTCTTTTTCTACCTTCTTTTTGAATAATTGAATATTTTTCATGATTTAATTTTACCTTCTTTTGGTTGCTTTTGTCATATTAGTGGTTTGTTTAGGGTTAGTAGTGTATATTCCATTTAAGGACTATCTAAGTTTATCTGTAAGTGATACTGTGCCACCGAGCTCACAGTGTGCGAACACACACCAGCGTAGTCAGTTTTCCCCACTGACCTTCGTGCTTTTTACATGTGATGTAGAGCCCACACAATGTTCTTTGTTTAATCTGTCAATTATCTTTTATAGATATTTAAATAATGATGAAAAATAGGAACTAGGCACCATTTCCTAGTGCTCTTCAAGCCTTGTGGACCTGCAGATCACTGTGGTATCATTTCCGTTCGCCGTTGGCTTCTTTTTATTACAGCTTGTAGTGAGGCTCCATCAGCAATGAGTTCTCTCAGCTTTTTATACCTAAAAACCATCTTTTCTTCATCTTTATTTTTGAAAGATATTTCCATACTAACAATTCTAGGCTGACAGGTATCTTGTTCTTTCATTACTTTAAACACATTGCTCCACTGTCTTCTCACCTGTATTGTTTTTGACTATACTCTGCTCTCATGCTTATCTCTGTTTCCCTACCTGGAATGTGATTTTTCTCTGTCGACATTTAAGATTTTTCTTTACAGCCGATTTTAAGCAATTATAATGTGCGTTGGTATAGTTTTCTTTATATTTCTTATGCCTGGGGTTCATTGAGCTACTTGGATCTGTGAGTTTATAATTGTCATCAAGTTTGGAAGAGTTTGGGGGCATTATTCCTTCAAGTATTTGTTCGCCTCTAGCTCTACCCTCCTCTTAAAAGACCAATCATATGTGCACTCCTTGAAGGGGTCATGCAGCTCACTGAGTCTCTGTTCCTTGTTTTGGTTGTTTTTTTTCTTTTTAATTCTCTCCTCTTTATGTGTTTTATTGAGGGTAGTTTATATTGCTACGTCTTAAAGGTTTCTCATATTTTCTTTCACAACGTATTATCATGGTCAATCTCATCCAGCGTATTTTTTATTTAACACATTTTACGTTTCACCTCTAGACGTTTGATTTAGGTCCTTTTAATGTCTCTATTTAAATGTTTGAACATACAGAATATAATTACAACTATTGTTTTAAAGTTCTTGTCTGTTGATTCTATCAACTGCATCAGTTCTGGGTTGCTTTCACCTGGTTGATTTGTCTCCCCATTATGAATGGAATTTCCCTGCATGCCTGATAATTTTTTTTTTTTATTCATGGCCCTTTGAATCTTGCCTTATTGAATGCTGGATATTTTATATTCCTATAACTATTCTTGAGCCCTGTTTGGGAAGCAGCTAGTTTACTTGGAGACAATCTGATCATTTTGGTCTCCCTGTAAAGATCTGGAGCAGCCGTGCTCTGCGTAGGGCTATTTATTCCACACTACTGAGGCAGAACCCTTCTCTATCCTAAAACTTCAGATTTGTCTAGTCTGTCTGGTGGGCAGTTCTCTGTGGCTTTAGGCAATATTACTTCTAGTCCTTCTGGATGATTTAACAGCTCCAACCTCCAGCACAATGCATAGATAGACAGAACTCTGCTGGATACTCAAGGAGAGCCGCCCACAGATTTCCAGAGTTCTCTGGCTGTGTATCTCTCTCCTTTGAGGGAATCTGTCCTGAAATTTCTGCTTACCTTGGTCTTCTAAGGCTATCAGTTCTATCTTCTCAACTCAGGGAATCTGTTGGCTAGTTTCTCAGTTCCCCTTTCTTGCACCATTGCTTGGAAACTCTCCCAAGACAGTAATCTCAGGAAATTATAACACAAAGTCTATTTGTTTCTTGTCTCACTATACTTCGTTTACTTTTTAGTTGGTTCAGGTGGGAGGGTAAATATAGTTCCTGTTATTCCATCTTGGTTGAAAGTAGATGTCTGAAGTTCTTACTAAGTTTTAAATTTCAATTACAGCATTTTTTTTTTCTGGAATACCTATTAACAAGTTTTCAAATGTTTTTGGTTCTTTTTTGTCTTCATCTCTTCTAATTTCTTGATCAATTCAGTATTTGCTTCTTAAACACTTCAAACTCTCTAATTTTATATTCTATACCCAATCAATTGATTCTTTTATGTTGCCAGAGCGCCAGTTTCCGTTCAGCTATCCCAATTGACTGCTTTTTGGTAGCTTCTTTTTTATGTGTTTTGTCATTGTTGTTTCTAGAGACGTTTTAGACTCACAGAAAAAAAAGGAGTAGTAAGGACAGAGAATTCACATACGCTTCCTCCCTCCACCCTTGTCCCGACACACAGAGCTTCCCGTTATCAGCATTGTACATTAGTGTGGCGCATTTTTTATCAGTGATACAAGCACTGCTGAATCATTACTTGCTAAGGTCCATAGTTTACATTAGGGTTCACTCTTTGTGTTATACAGTTCTATGGGCTCTGAATGTGTACGTCATGTCTCCACCATGACAGTATTACACAAAATAGTTTCACTATTTCAAAATCCTCTGTGCTCCACCTGTTCATCTCTTTTTTCCTCTCTTCCCCTGAACCTCTGACAACCACTTATCTTTTTACTGTTGCTATACTTTTGTCCTTCCTAGAATGTCTTAAAGTTGGAATCAGAGTATGTAGGATCTTTCCAGAAAGTATCCATCCATGTACTATAAAAAATAGAGATATTTATTGAAGATACAAGATACAAGAAACATTGTACATAGAACGATGATGCCTCAGTCCCCTTCAAAGTAGGCGTGTTGGGACCTTACACAGTTCTCCCAGTGTCTTGTCCTCTGTTCGAAACACTCTGAAAAATCCTTTGTTGGAATTGCCATCAGCTGACCTGTTGTATTTTCCTGAATCTCACCCACAGTCTGAAATCTTCCATTTCAAAGGTGATTTTAGTTTGGGGAAAAGCTAGAAGTCACAGGGTGACAAATCTGGGCTGTAGGGTGGCTGAGTCACCTGGGTGATTTGATGTTTCGCTAAAGATGTCTGCACAAGATGTGATGCATGAGTGGGTACGTTGTCATGATGGAGCTGCCAATCACCAGTTGCCCATAGCTGCAGCCATTTTTGTTGTATTGCTTCTCTCAACTGATGAAGAACACTGAGGCAGTACTTCTTATTACTTGTTTGGCTTGAAGGGGCATACTCAGATGGGCAACACCTTCCCAATTAAAAAACACACTTAACATGGTCTCGATCTTGCTGTGACTTTACTGTGCCTTCTTCAGGTGTGGAGAACCAGGCAACTTCCATTGGGATGACTGGGCCTCCATTATTGTATCATAGCCATAGACCTAGCATTCATCTCCAGTTATGAACTTGTTAAGGAGATCTGGTTCATTGGTAGTAGTTTGAGTCAAGTCATTAGCAACTGCAGCACGATTTTCCTTCTGCTCTGGTAGCAGAAGCCACGGAATGAATTTTGTCACAACATGTTTCATGCCAAGATCCCATGTCAAAAGCTTGGACACAATAGTTTTTGGAATCCCCAAATCAACTTCTTGTTCTCGGACCGTCAGTTGTTGATGTTTGTTGATTGCAGCTAGTGCGCGTCCAACACTCTCAGCTGTCCTGCTTGTTGCAGGCCTTCCGGAACATGGATCACTTTCAACAGATTCTCAACCACCTTTGAAGCATTTGTGCCACACTTTTATCTGTGCTGCACTCATTGAGTCATCCCTGAAAGTCTTCTGAATTACCTGAATAATTTCTGCCAAGGAATGTTCAAGTTTAATGCAAAATTTGAAGCAGATTTGTTGTTCTTCTCAGTCATTTTGAATGTGACAGCCACACAGCACACATGCTCACTCAATGTTGTCTACTGCCCCCACTGACTAGTACAGTGAAGTCGTCATTGCTCACACACATGCATTCCAGTCCCCTCCTCGTGGCTGCCAGGTAACATCGATGTCACACAAACCATTCTCATTATATTAACCATGGCTGGACTTTTTCTGGACAGACCTTGTATAGCCTTTTCAGACTGGCTTCTTCCACTTACAGTATATCTTTAAGGTTCCTCCATGTCTTTTCATGGCTTGATAGCTCATTTATTTTTATTGCTGAATAATACCTCTTTGTGTGAAGGTATTGCAGTTTGTTTATCCATCTTAGTTGCTTACAGTTTTGGCAATTATGAATAAAGCTGCTACAAACATGCATGTGCACATTTTTGTGTACACATTAAGTGTTCAATTTATTGGGTAAATACCTAACAGTGCAATTGTTCGATCACATAGCAAGACTATGTTTAGTTTTGTAAGAAGCTGCCAAACTGTCTTCCAAAGCAGTGCACCACTTTGTATTCCAACCAATAACGAGTGAGAGTCCCTATGGCTCCACATCCTCATCAGCCTGTGGTGCTGTCAGCATTTGGATTTTCACAAATCCAATACACATAGAGTGGCGTCTCATTGTTGTTTTAATTTGCATTTCCCTAATGATGATGATATCAAGCATCTCTTTGTAGCTTATTTGCCATCTGTATATTTTCTTTGGTGAGGTGTATGTTCAGGTCCTTTGCCCATTTTTTAATGGCACTGGTTGTTTTCTTACAATTCAGTGTTAACTGTTCTTTGTGTATTTGGGATGTGAATACTAATTTTATATTAAAGCTTGATGCTTTATATGTGGAGTTAAAAGGCTGGACAGGTATCACTATCGACTGCAGTTATGTTCGCTTCTGTTATACTCCATGGGGCACTATCAACCCCTAAGCACTTAAGTTCTTAGCTTGGTGTTAAATGGATATCTCTGCTGTAGAAAATGCAAATGCTAAACTCGACTAAGGGCACTCTGTGACTGCAGGTTCTTGGGGGAACTTCCCCCACTTTTCCTGAGCTGAGGCTGACCCTGGTAAATAAATGTACCTGTTATTTCCCCGCTGCAGCAGAGCACCTTCTTGGTCTAGCCTGTCACCAAGGATGCAACTCTTCAAGGCCTTCGGCTTTGTTCTGAGATGTCAGTTCCAATGTCCCATCCTGCTTAGGTTCAAGGCCTTGTTTCCTGAGCCCACTGAGCTGTTAAACCTAAATCTCTGGGTGAGATAAATCGGCAAGTTTTACTAGGGAGAGTTGCAGCCTTGGGTTCAACTTGAGTTACCACTTTTGTTTTCAAAACCCTCTTATGTTTTGTCTCTGAGGATTTCTCCAACTTCATTAGGAGCTCAGCTATAAAATTTTAAATGGAATTGTGCTGTTTAGCTTTCATTTCTAGATGCTTATTGAGATTTTTTATTATGTCTAATTGATACGTTGCCAAAAACAGAAGGTCAGTGGGGTTTAACAACATGCTTGCAACGTCTTTTTCACAAAGCCAACAGCCTATTCAAATATGTGCTGGTTGTCTCCAAGAAGGAATTGATTGGATTCCATTAGAAGCAATAATGTTTTTCTCGTTAATCTCTCATGAGGGTAGAATTCTACATCTGCTTTCTCTTTGTATAATTCTACAATTCTTACACAGAGTGGGCATTCAGTAAGGTTAGTTGAGCAAAAAATTGGTTAATTGAATGATAAAATAAATGAGTAATGCAGCTATTTTTGATATAGCTAAGCCTACCTAATAGACCGTGAACAAAACTCACTTCTAAGCCAAAAGGTTGGCTTTTCACTAGTAATTAAAAATCCAGCCTTCCAATACAGCTAGGCATTTCTATTTGGGGAAGAGCTGGTGGGGTGCTGGAAGAATGTTGTGCATTAATTCTCTGCAAACACTTGGTATACAACTACCATACAGGTGTTTCCTGTTGAGACTCCAAGTTTCCATGCAAGAACTCAGAGGACAGCTGAGAAGAAAACTCAGGCCACTTAATTATATTTGCCCAGTGCACTGCATAAAAAGTCATTGACCAAAAATAACCTGCTTCAGTAATGTTCAAGTTGAGATACAAACCAGCAACGGTCAGGAAATTCAAAATTAAATCTGGTCTCCGCCCTTCACTTGCTTCATTGTGCCCAGGCTGCAGCAAGGCCAGAAATTAATAGGAGGCCCTGCAAAACACACGGCCTGCAATGTTTCAGCCCAGCAAGGTCACAAGGAAAACTTAGTTAAAGCCTTATTAGAGCGGTTTACAGGAGCGCATTACTGTGAATATGAAATTAGAGTTTTGCCTTGATGGATGTGTCACCTACCCAAGGTAATTTCTTGAGAATAATTTGAAACTGTATGTGAACATAATGAAGCTTCTGCTTTATGGTAGTCTGGTCATTTGTCTCCAGGTGCACCTGTCTCTGTAGATTTGACACTGCAAATGCCTAGAATATAGTGAGACACATTGCAGCCACTGAATTTTAAGTTAATATTTGAGCATCTGTGAATTAAAAGAGGACCTTAGAATTAATTTTAAAAGTTGCAATTAATATTTTTATCCATGTTTTTAATTCTGTAACCATAGTATAAGATAAAATCTCGTGGGTAGTATCATCATAAACATCAGTTGTACACCACAGTACATTCCACTCCACAGCGTAGCCCGTGGGCAGTCCTCCCCCGATTGAGAGGTGCCACCCTCAGCTGGGATTGCTAAAGTATGTGGAGGAGAGTATCCTCTTCCTTAGATTATCCTTTAGGTATATTGGTACTTAACGCTCAGAAGTCTCTCTAATTCCAGAACAAATCATCAATTTCTTTCAATTTCATGAGAGGCTATTGCTTAGTGTAAAGCTATTTCCTTTAAATAAAGAAAATGATACATCTTTTTTTTTTTCAAGAAAGTGTAAGGCAAAGAGTAAACAAGAAAACAGCTGTAGAAGAATATCAGATAGTAACAAAAATGTTATTTTCTTCATTCAATGCTTAATCTTCTATAGTACACTAATTAAAGAATATAATTTAACTTATACTAAAGATTCAATAATACTTGTGGCAATTGGAAATAAAGATAAATATATCACTAATTCAAAATAGCTACTATTTCCTGACTTATAATTTGATATTTTTATTTCATTATACAATTTAAACTAGAATAAATTATGTTGAATTTAAATTACAATTATTTATATTTAGTTATACCTCTACATTGTTCCAAAAATAGATTTATGAAACTTTTAAACAGACATATTAATTGATAGTCATATTTATAATCTATCTTTCAAAGTGAGATTAAAAATTTCTGATACATTTGCTTTCCTTTGCAATTATCTGTGGTGTTGCAGCTACCTATATTTCATGGCATGGAAAAGAAAATTAACCAGAAAAAAGTACAATAATATTAAATATTCTTTAAAAGTCAGACTGATTATTATATAGGTAAATATGTTTTATTACTCTACAAGAGATTTTTAAATATAAATCTGAACTTCTTTTTGCAACGCATCTGTTTACTTTTTACATTACGTGTATTGTTTTGACTTCCAGGGTCACTGCATTTATTCTTTTCTCAAGCGGCCTGGGAGAAGGGCTCTTTATGAGACTGTGCCATGGGTTCAGTATTCAGACCTTCTAGTTTTTCTAGTGGCTTTTCAGTTCTCCGGCTTTCCCTTTAAGTTGTTGTCAATAGTCTTCTATTCTTCTAAACAGCAGACATGCACATAGTGCTGAACGCTACTGAAATGGCGAGTCCCCTCACTCCCGGGGACTGGCCTAAGAACAATTCCGTATTCACCATTTTCAGGCACAAAGGAGGAACAAAAGCCCACCCCAAACGTGACCTGCTGCACAAAATACCTTTTGTTATCAACTTCAGCACTCTTCTGAATCCTCAAACCATCCATTGATAGATTTTTCTTTTTCCCACATACATAATTTATGTCATCTAATTAATCTTTCATCAGTTAAAAAAATTAATATTAGTTCCTGGCTTTCATAAACGGCAAAATATCTTCCCCCAACTCTGCTTGAAATGCACCCCTTCTTTCTCCAATACCATAGGGAGCAGAGACTTGGATATCTGTGGCCTTAAACTGCGGAGCAATCTGAAGAGAGTCCCTGACCAGACGAAAGTTTCCACACTGAGAGCCAGTCTCAGCGGAGGATTGCTTAAGGGGAAATCCTGTGCCACATGATATATCACTGACCTTTCTCCTCGGTCCTTGTAACACAGAGAACTGAAACCCTCCTCTGTCTCCATTTATAAAGTATTCGACAATGACTGATAGTTTTATTTTTTCATAGCTGTCATTGCATTCAAATGGAGTTGCTGTTACATGGAGTACTGGAGAGCACAGCGACTCTGAACAGAGCTGGGAAAAAACTGGCATAAAACCTTCATCTGCCGGGATGCCTTAAGATCCACCATCTCGAATGATGAGTAACTTTTAAACTCCAGCACCTAACAACAATGAGGAACAACCGTACACCACAACAAACAGAACTATTTGAAATGCAAACTTGGACTGTTCTCCTGGCTCCTGGATTGAAGGGGGATATGAAATCATAACTAGAGGTTTTGATGACTTTTCGCTTTGCACAGAAGTCAGGGATAAGATTAAAATCCTCAGTTTAGAATCAGATGAGGGGTTAGCATGAAAAAAAGCCAGTGTGGGAGGCGGGGTCTTGTCTCCAGAGTTAAGTAAAAACCCCCTTAGTCTTAAAAGATGTGATAATCAAGTAAAAGAGTACATTGACTTACCTCCTCGTTCTAAAGTCACTAAATTCCATTGACACCACTTAATTATCTCTTAAATCCATCCACTTCTTCTACAGTCCCAGCCACTGCCCTGTTGGGCCTCCGTGACCTGTTCCCTGAATTCCTTACACCACGGTTACACAGGCAGCTCACCTTGCAGCAGGAGGGAGGCTGCGATTGCTCCCGTAAACATGCATTGCCAGGTTTGCTTGTTTTGGTGCAATCACTCAATACAAAATTCTCCAGTTGTTATATGTATAAATTTTTATCAAAATGATGGCATTGATTACAAAATCTATAGCTCTGCTTTGGTTCTTTTAAAGGTAATTTAAAACTACACATATTCACTGACTTAAAATTGTGCACTTAAGAATATCACCACACCTCGGGTGGCCGCTATCAATTAAACGTCAGGTAAGACTCGGCTTTGTCCCTCAGCCTCTTCCTCTTTGTACATTGAGAACAGAACACAAATTTCATATGTGGGTGTGAGTGTACTTGTTTGTGCTTATTGTAGATTTAAGAGACTTTTTAAAACAATAACTTTGAGCAAATGTTATTGCTTGTACAACATCCCTGCTTCAGTCAATGGTTCACTATCGATACAGACAAGTCTATAAATATTATATATCAGTTAGTCCTGTAGCTTCAGAGTGTGTGTTGCTTCAGTCAGGGGAAGAGAAGAAGAGGGAATGGGGGTTGTGGCTGCTCTTTGGATACAGAAGAGAAGAGCTGGTTGAGCTTTCCAAACAATTCATTTCCACCTCTTCTCTTCCCATAGACGAGTGACTGAACCATGTGATGTCTGCATTCTGAAAGCAGGATTCATGCATAGCTATCATTGCACACCTCACAGCAGCCCACCAGTGCCTGGCATGTGTAGGCAGATTATTATCTAATTCTGCAACAAACGACCACAAATTTAGCGGCTTACCACACTACCCATTCATCATCTCTCAGTTATGTAAGTCGGAAGGCCAGCAGGCTCACCTGGATTCTCTGTTTGAAGACTCATAACACCAAAACTCAAGGTAGCATTCAGGCTGCCCCACTCTCTGCAGGCTCTGGAGAATACGCTTTCAAGATCATGCAGATTGTTTGTAAAATTCAGTCCCTTGTGGTTACTGGGCTGTGCTTCCCATTTCCTTGGTGGCTGGTACTCCTCGCCACGTGAACCCCTCCATCTTCAAGCAAGCGGTTCCTTCTCAAATCCTTCTCGCACTTAGAATCTCTGTGACTTCTGCATCTGCCACCAGGAGGAAACTCTACTTCTAAGGGCTCATGTGATTAGTTGGACCCACTGAGGAGTCTCCCTCATTTAAGGCCAACAGATCCATAACCTTAATTACATCTTCAAAATGCCTTTTCCCATGTAATACAAGCAAAGGAGTAACACCAAGCACAGAAGTCACAGGCCCATGTTAGAGTTCCGCCTACCACAGTAGGGATTGAGTTTACTATAAGTCCTCTGCTATCATGCTTTCTAGGGCAATGGACAAATGAGAAATTCTCCCTGATATCCAAGTGTCAGGTGTATGCAGCAAGCACCTGTTCTGCCTTTTGTGGCTGAGCACTCGTATCCCCAGGCAGGTATTGTTGTTATGCTGGTGAGTGTTAAGAGGCCCTTTGAATTAGGTTGGTCATTCTATTCAGTTCTCAATGGTTCTACCTAGGGATTAACTGAATAACACCAGTTTAAACAGCATGGGTCCACTTATATGTACATTTTTTTAATAAATATACAATTGCCCCTCCCTGTCCCTGGGTTTGGCATCCATGGATTCAGCCAAGCCCAAATCAAAAAGAATTTTTAATCCACGGTTGGGAGTCTGCAAAGGACTGTATGCATTGTTCTTACATCATTTTATATAAGGGACTTGAGTGTCAGCAGACTTTGGTATCCACCGGGGTCCTGGGACCAATCCCCACAGATACTGAGGGATGACTGAAGTTTTTTGTTTTTTTTTTTTAAGATTTTATTTTTTATTTATTTTTAGAGAGAGGGGAAGGGAGGGAGACAGAGAGGGAGAGAAACAGCAATGTATGGTTGCCTCTCACATGGCCCTCACAGGGACCTGGCCTGCAACCCAGGCATGTGCCCTGACTGGGAATCGAACCAGGACCGCTTGGTTCCCAGCCTGCGCTCAATCCACTGAGCTACACCAGCCAGGGCTGACTGAAGTTTTTGAGGAATCAAAAGTTATATGTGGATTTTCAACTACATGGTGGATTGACACCCATAATCCCCACATTGTTTAAGGTTCAACTGTATGTACCACACAGTTCTGATTCCTTTTCTGAATTCTAGACTGACTACTTGAAATACACACATGGATATTTATAAGGTATATAATCCTTCACTCTTTGTTCTCCACAAATCCCAAACCTGTCCTCACAGCCTTCCCCAAGTCAGTAATTGGCCATCCCACAACCCAGTTTCTCAAACCAAAGGCATAGGTGTCAGTCCCAATTTATCTTTGTATCCCTCTTATCACAAATTCTATCAGTTAGCCTTGCCCACACTATCTCTAAAATATGTTTTAACCAATCTACTTCTGAAGTAGAATTACATTATCACTATTTTGTACCACCGATTAATTAAGGCATCTAAGCAATGATTCTCAACCATGGCTAACATCACAAAAGGAGACAACCTGGTTTTACACTCATATGCCTCCTATGTGAAGACACTTACCTAAGGAGAGGAAAGAATCAAACTCAAATTCATTTAAACTTCTAGATCTAAACACCAATTTAGAGAAAATACAAAAAATAAAGAAAAAAATAACATGCTACCGTTAAGATGTTATTAGGAAAATCAAAACTGATGAACACTTTTAAGAAAGTGACCCAAATTCTTCAGTACCTAAATTACAAGAAAAAGAAAAAAAATATTTAAAACAGAAATCATATCCCATCTTCTTCACTGTGTCTCCTTTCATAACCTTTCCTGGGCTTCTCATTCAACTGAACTAAAATCTAAACCCCGCACCCACAAGTCTTTCATGACCCGAGTCCTGATCATTTCTTCAAACGCAACCTGCATCACCTTCACCGATGCCCATAGTCCTCCAGCCACCCGGAGGTCTTTTCTGTCCTTCAGATACATCATGCCTGTGTCTGCCTCAGGACTTTTGTCCCAGAAATTCCCTCTGCCTGAAAGGCCCTTCCCTCTGGGTCTTCTGCTGGACTGACTTTTTCTTGTTATTTGGGTTTTAGGAGGCCTGTCTTGGCACCACCAAGTACAAGCAGATATTCCGTCATCACCAATGACATAATCCTGTTTCATTGCTATCATTTTATCGCTGATAGGTAGCTAGCTTGTTCATCAATTGCCATTTCATCCAGTGAAATGTAAGTTTTATAAGAAGAGGGAGATTTCTATCTTTTTCAATATTGTGTCCCCTATGTCTAGAACTGCCATTCAACAATATTATTTGAATAAATCAATGAATTAATTTACATAGAATCTAAGTTTCTGTTTCAGTGCCACATTGTATAAACCTTGCTTCAATGAGTATATGATTAGGAAGACTGAACATAAAAGAGTGAATTTCCCATGTTGTAGGCATGTGACTTTGGAAATTAACTATCCTAAGCCTCCGTCTATCCCCTGTAAAATGAGAATCCTACTAGTGAGCATTGACTGAATTAGTATTCCTCATCTTTCTCATGAGGGTCTGAGAAACTGGTTTCTTAGCTAGTTTGTACTTTTAGTCTATCCCATTCTTCACACGGCAGCAGGGGTTATCTTTTAAAAATCAGATCATGTCCTATCAGTACTTCCAAACCTTCAACAGCTTCCTGTTGCTTCTTAAGGCACTCCACCAAGCCAGCTGGGGCCTCTTTCCACATCCTCAGCCCTCTTCACGGAACCCTTCCCGATACCTCTCTGGCTCCCAGATCCTTCAAGAACCGTTCTCTGTGCAGGAGGCCCACTCTCCTCTCTTCTTCAAGCTCTTTCCTGCCCATACTTCCCATTTCAGTGCTCTCTCAGACAGCTAGGGCCCCTAGCTCTCATCACATTTTCACTTGCATGTATATCCATACCTATTTAGGTTGTATGCACTATAGGATTAATACCTGCCTCACCTTGCTAAGAGAGCAAGGACCATGTTGTTTCATTGACCATTGTACCCTAGTAGCTCTCACAATATGAGGCACACTCTAGGCTCAATACAGGTCTGCAGAATCAAGGAATGGATGAACAAATGAATCCCTGCACTATGCTCTGGCCCGTAGCAAGCCCTCTAGGGAAACTGTTATTATAATGATAGAAATGGTGGTAGTTCCCTTAGCACTAACCAGAAGGATGACGTGAAGGAGGCTCTACAACCAGATCTCTGAAATCGTTATGTGTGTCAAACCCTCCTGTCACAGGCAGAAAACTGGATGTGGGCCCCTGGGGCTACTGCCCCTGGCGGGACAGGCTGAGTCTGTTTCCCTCTGTCTGTGACCCGCCGTGGCCACCTGCCTCCACCTGCCTGTGTCTTATGCTCTCACTCCCTGCTTGCTCACTCAGTATTACGCCACATCCTGACTTCTGTGTTATCACCTCGGCCCGGTAACCTAAAAAGGACTATTCTCTGGTGACCTCCTGACTTTCTAGAGTTTAAAATCCTGCCCTAAATTCTGACTAAATAAATGCATTTACAGTATCCCAGCATGAATAATATAATGAAACACAATATCCTCCTGTCGTAACATAGAGCCGTAGGAAGACTTCCCAGTGCCTAACACATTTGGTAGATCACGGTATTATACCAGCATAGGTCATATAATCATTCTATTGGTACCTCGTGTTTAGTTCATTAGCAACAAAATTTCCTGGGTTATTCTCCTCCTCCTATATTTGCATTTAAACTTTTTTGTCCCCCATCTACTGTGTCTTGGTCCTTGCTAAATGTATTCTTTTTCAGAGTAACCAATTTTCTCAGGAAAATCTTGCATTTTATTCCTGGTTTCTGAAACATTAAGATTGTTACTTAGTCTATTAATATCTCAATTATTTTCTGACATTTTTTTCATTGCAATTTTCATGAGTTTGATCAGCATGTCTTCCCAAAGTTTGGAGGTTAATTATGTTAAATATTTCAAATATTTGAAAATCGTACTGGAGAATATTTCAATAATAAGAAAATATAGAAATATATCTGAATTTGTATGTGATCAGAGACTTAAATCTAGACCAGAAAAAAAAAAACATAAGAAATATATTTAAGGAATATTTTTATTACCTATAGGATTAGGTTAATTGACACATTACATGTTTGTTTGTCTTTTTAACTTCGTGATTTTATGAGCCTTTATTTATAGAATCTATAAGATTTTCAGTCCGAATGCAGTTCATTAATTTGCATTCAAGTTATTCTCCTTTTTAATACATAGTAGTTGTCACCCTAATGCAGCATACTGATTTAACATTCTTTTTAAATATCACTTTAAAATTTGAAGTGTATAAAGAAAAATAGGTGTAAAATTTCAATCCTGGCTGATGTACATGTTCCATTTGAAATTTATATGGAAAACAGAAGAAAAAGAGCTCCTTTCACTTCTGAATGGTTGTCATGTCTTTGATAAGCAAAGAAGAAGCCAAAATGCATCCTGGGAAGTGGCATCTTGGAAACAGTCCACGTTTTCATCCAGTTATCTGAAGAGACACACAGACAGCTGCAGCCCCGTCCCACAGCTGAGAAGAGCCATCTAGACACTCCTGATGGGCCCTTGCCTGCAGTCCATGAGGTCACGGCTGACCTCTGACCTTGCCTGACAGCCAGCCCCCTTGTCATCCTGCTGTGCAGCAAGTCGAATTAGGCTCTAATTACTCTGCAGACAACAGGCTGCAATTATACATTCAAGTCCCAGAGTCTGGAAGGGGTGAGATGACTGTGGCTGGAAGGGGATGAGGAGAAGTCAAAAAGTCACAAGACAAACCGCTTTTTGATACTTTTCTCTGAAAAAACATGGCCGTAATAAGTGTGCCCTGAACAGGGGGCTCACGCCACACTGGAAAGCAGCTGTTGTCTCATTCAAAATACCATGAAGACGTGACTTTCTTCAGCTTTAGTAGATGGACATGCTGAGGGCTGTGTGACTACCTAATAAGTTAAAGGAAGGACAACTCCGGTTCCCACAAGTTCCGGTGCGGACATTGTTCACTGTCACCAATTCCTTTTAATTACACAATAAATAAATAAATAAACAATAAGGAACCACATTGGGACTTGGAATGATAGGACACAGAGTCATAATTATCACTATGTTTTAGCAGATCGACTACTTAGTTTTTATTGTTTATTGATAATTTACATAGAGTCTAGGAACTGTTCATTAGAGCAAACCACGGTCTTTCTGAGGAACTATTTCTCAATCTCTATTTTAAGATATGCAAAATATTTTGCACTAGAAACTTAAGTAGGCTAAACAGCATAGAAATACCAATGGAAATAGATCTGCCCTAGCTACCTTTGAGATTGTCCGTAAAATCATTGGCACCTTCTACCTTTTCTATCTAAAGTTATAGATTTACTACACAATTTAGAGTTTCCTCAGGGATGAGGTAACTCATATTTGTTTACCAAATTCCTGACATTTGCTTGTTCTGTGTCTGCTTGAGTGTCCCTAGGGTTAAACACCACCTCCTAATGAGGCACAGAGCCCTCCTAGAAACGGCGCCATTAAAAACATCTTCCTTACGCTAAAGCAAAATATTTTGTTTCAGTTATCTTTGTGTACTAGTCTGTGGCCACATTCTACTTGGGAAGTCTTTTAATATTTAAAGATAGTTATAATGCTACTCCCTCCTGACCCGAACATTTTTTCCTCTCTGACATGATGAGGAATCGCATATTAGACACATATCCATGCCCACTGTAGCACCTAGATAGTAAAACAAAATTGCAGCGGTGTTCTGACAAGTGTAGAACAGTCTCGCACTGCCCCCTTCATAATTCAATTGTTCTCTTAATAAGCTTGTGATCACAAATGTTCTCTGAACACTAAATCAAAACATTTCCTCTCTTGGAACTTACTATGAACTAAAACCTCAAAGTCTTTTTCACATATGCTCTGATGTGTGGTTTTAATCCCACAACACAGAGCAATTAACTCAATTCTGACACCCTGTATCTGGAAATAGCATCAGATTCCAGATGAAGGGCTCAATTTTACAACACTGTCCCCGCTTCGGACAACAACTACATGTCCAGGTTCTGTGCTTCTGACCACTGGCTATACGAGTATAAACTGGAAGTTCCCATGACTCCTTCCTGGAGGTTGATTAATTTGCTAGTGCAGTTCACAGAACTCAGAGACACGTTTACTTACACTTGCCAGTTCATTGTAAAGGGTATTATAAAAGGTACAGATAAAGAGATACATAGGACAAGGTATGTGGGAAGGAACAAGGAGATCCCGTGTTTTCTCCAGGTGCACTGCTCTTCCAACATCTGCACAGGTTCACCAGCATGAAAGCTCTCTGAACCCCACACCCTGTTGGGGTTTTATGGAAGTTCTATTACATAGGCACTATTGAGTAAATCACTGGTCATTGGCAATTGATTCAAACCCAGCCCCTCCTCACCTGCCTCCCTGGAGGTCAATCACATGGTTTGGTTCCCCTGGCAACAAGCCCCCTTCCTTAAGTTACCTAGAAGCTTTCCAAAAGTTGCCTCATTAGCATAACAAAAGAGGACTTTATCCTTCTCATCACCTAGGAAATTTCAAGGGTTTTAGAAGCTCTATCAAACAAATACAAAATATATATTTCTCACTATAAATCACAGTATCACACATGCTGAGCCAGACATACTGCTTTTTCTTTGAGTGTTCTTACTTTGTTTTCTTGGACTCAATGGCCAGACATTTATCTTTGTTAAATTTCATCTTATTCATTTCAACCAAAAAAATGCCAATTTTCAATATCATTCTAGATTCTGATTGTGTCACTCAAAGTATAAGTGGCCAATAGTATGTTATTAGTGAAATAAAATAAGTGAAACTACCAACAATGCAAATAAATGTTCTACAATTTCATATCGATAGGTTTAAAGTTATATGACAATACCATTACATCATTGGAGCATGCCCTCCACATTTCACTCAAGGAAGGTAATAAAACTGAACTAAATGGAGCCAAGCTGAACACTAGACTCTTCCACTAAGATTATACGAATCTAGTGGTATAAAGTGTGGCTTTGGAGTCAAACAATTTATATGAGGTTTATAAGGGAAAAAGTCCAGCCATTGTTCATCTAATGAGAACGGTTTGTGCAACATCAGTGTAACCTGGCTTCCAAGGAGAGTGGACTGGGTTGCACAAGTGTGAACAGTGATGACTTCACTGTACTAGTCAGTGGGGGCGGTGGACATGTGTAGCGTGTGGCCCTTGCATTCAAACTGATTGAGCAAGTACAACAACAAATCTGCATTGAGTTCTGTGTTCAGCTTGAACATTCCTCTGCAGAAACTACTGGCATGATTCAGAAGGCTTCAATTAAGGGCAACTGGTGATTGGCCGCTTCATCACAACGACATGCTTGCTCATGCATCACATGTCGTGCAAAGTTTTTTGGCAAAATATCAAATTACTCAAGTGACTCATCCCCCCTACAGCCCAGATAGGATGCCCTGAGACTTCTGGCTTTTTCCCAAAAGTAAAATCATCTTTAAAAGAGAAGAGATTTCAGATTGTTGATCAGATTCAGGAAAATACGATGGGGCAGCTGATGGCGATTGGGAGAACTGTGTGAGGTCCCAAGGTGCCTACTTTGAAGGGGACTGAGGCGTCATTGTCCTTTGTACAGTGTTTCTTGTATCTTGTATCTCCTTTAGTAAATGTCTCTATTTTTCACATTACATGGCCGGATACCTTCTGGGCAGAACTTGTATTTATACAGGCACCATCTTTTGCTTGTTAAGTAACCTTGCAAAAATTTACTTTCTACCTGCTGTTTTCTCATCTATAAAATTGGAATATACCTCTTACATCTTACATTAAATAATACATTAAATATTAAATGACATAATATATATGCTTAGTATAATACCTGGCACATAGAAGGTATTCAACAAATGATAGCTATTAGATTATTATTATATGAACAACTTTTGAATAAAATCATTCTACTCTTTTCAAATCTATTTAATTGGTATAATCTAGTCCATAGTTTCATTCTTTTCCACTAATACCTCTCAAGAAAACTTATCAAATGCTTTGCTAATGCTTCTACACATTTGTCATGTATCATATATAAATATGCATATATATATATATATATATATATATATATATATATATATATTCCTGATTATTCAGTCATAGAAGCCCATAAAAGATTAACATGAGCTTAGTTTGATATGGCTGCTTCCAAATGTCTTAAGAGAATCCATGTGATATCCTAGTAATTATTTCTTAAATATTAGTAGTCCTTTAAATATTCATTCCAAACCTTGCTTGGAATGAACATCAAGTTCATATGTTTGAAATAAATATCCATACAAGAAGTTGAAGTTTAAGGGTTTTTTTTCTAAATATTTTTTCTCACTTAGAGTGCTTTAACCAAATATTTTGAGAGTTATTTTTAATGACAGGAAGCACTAAAAGAAGAGTACATGAAGAATTTTCTAATCATCTACTATTCAACTTTCTTACATAACACTATTTTACAAACAGATTTTTTTCTTCTCAAATCTGGAGTAAGTGTCTAACTTGGACAAATATGTCAACTAGCAGAATTAATTTATGAATTAATTTCAGGGAGATGAATTCATCCTTAATGGAGCAAATTCCAAGCCTCAAGTATATTTACTGTCGTACAATCAGATAGATATAAAAATAGATGTATTTCTGTCACCAATAAACCTAAAAAAACTGGAATATTATTGCCATGCACTGGGGAGGGCACTGATCCACAAGATCAGGGTTGAGCCCTAGCCTTGCGTTGACTCTAACATTACTTCCTTCTGAAGCTTGTATTTCTTTCAGTTGACTTTAACTTCATTTCATCTTGAAGACTCTTATTTCACATATACTAAATGCAATGAGATGTTTGGATGAGATGGAACTGAACCAAATTCCACATTAATGACAAAATTAATAATTATTATAAAATTATTAAAGTTTCCTCCAGCTCCAAAGTTTTGTCTTTGACATTATGACTTTTATGGGCAAAACAACTCAAAAGTAATTATGCAATTAAGCACACATTAGCAGATGTCTTTCATCTTGTCCAACACTGATATATCAATGTTAATGCTTCCTTCCCTGACTACTTAGCAAAACATATGCATGTATAAAGGTAGATAGTCACAAAAGCTATTTGAGAAAAGAGAAAAAGTGAAAGAAAATTGATTTTTTAATTGCAGAGCTCCTTCTGTTAATCTCAATTACTCTTCTCTCATGATTCTTTACATTTCAAGAAGTAAAGTTCAATAATGTGCCCTTATCTTCTTACCTTCTCTACTTCCATCCCCTTTCCTGTGACCACTATTTCCATCCTGAAGTGTAGAAAAATCAGTACTTATGGAAAATGGCACAGCATGAGTCAGTGAAGATCTAGAACAAAGTATAAAAATGAATGGTCATGAATATGATTTATTCAACAAAAACAACAAAAAAGGGAGAGGTGGATGGGTTAATGTTGCAAAGCCTTCTATTGTAGTCATAGCTGACTGAATTCTCTACAGGCAATGGTGGCATCTCACTCTGGGAGAAAGAAAAGCTCATCCATTCCATTAATGTGATCAACAGCAAACTTCAAGTGAGATAGCTACAACAATCTGCAAAGTGGGGAAAGGCCGTGAACACAAGAGTAGCCTGTAGGGTTCACTGATTTTCAGGGCCTTTATAAATATCCAACTGGAAGTTAAATGGGAACACAAGCTCTCCATCATGTGTGATTTAATGACACTAACACTTTAGAACACAGGTGGCTAATGCAAGGCGCGCGGGCCAAATCCAGCCCTCCACCTTGTTTTATCCGGCCAGCACCTTGTTTCTACCCAGCGGCAGCACCAAGCTCTCACTTAACTGTTAAGGGTAGTTACATTTATACGGTCCTAAAATTATACTCGGCCCTTTGAAGGCAACTGCAAGACTAATGTGGCCCCTGGTGAAAACGAGTTTGACACCCCCGCTTTAGAATTAAGTGAGTTAGTTGTATGGTCATTCTGGAAGTTCCTCGAATACAGTCACCTGAAAAAATGCAGAAATATAAAGCAAGAATGAAGCACAGAAAGAATCATCGCTAACCAAATTATCTTAGAGCATTAAAGATTGTTCAGCTGCTACTTGGCTTATGCCCTAGGCAAAGGTCAAGCCAGTATTTAATAATTGCCAGAGCCATAGTCTTTCCTATATTTCATGTACTAGCATGTTTGATGTTTCTTCTTGATGCTGAGATTAAGTACTGTGGATCTAAACAACTAAAGAAAGGAGTGAAAAAAAAAAAAGGTGAAAGTGAGCCTCTGATACCAAAACTAATTGGGCAAATCACAAAACGGATGATGTAGGAATACCGAATTCTCACTTAATCCTCCACATGTGTTCATTTAAACATATTTTATGGAGCATTTACTCTATATTATGCAATGTCCTGTGACTTCTGAATAATTGGTAAGGTAAGAGCCCTGTCCTTAAAAGCTTACAATCTAAGCAGAAAACTCAATGTCTCCTATGGAATAACGTTGGCAAAACTGGCATTTTTACATTTTGATATAAATTAGAAAAAGACTATTGACTTAGATGAGGCTTTCTTGATTGCAAGAAACAGAGATTCACATAATAAGTTAATATGAAGAATGGAACGTATTTTAAAGGTTCACTCTAATCTCTGAGTCCATACCAGCAAGACCACAGGGCTGGCCAGGAGCTCCAGCTAGAACTGGGAAACTCTCAGGAACATGGGCTGTTCCCTAGAAGTAGAGAGCTAACTATCTTTTCCTGCTTGTCGCTAGTTAAACTGCAGCCTGCTGAAGGCATTTCTTTCTGCTGGTCTCTCAGTGTGTGCTGTCCCAAAGTGGGTGCCCCAATGGCTGCCTAGCCTTAGCAAAGGCCCCAGCCCTAGGTTCTCAGGTAATTCAATGTCTGGCGCCCACAACTGACCTGAATTGCTGTGTTTCAATTCCAAAATCAGGGGACAGAATATCATCGGCCCAGCTGAGCACATGTTGCTATATCCCAGTCATCTGTAGTGAGGGACGGAGTCTCATATTACAAATGTGGCTACGGGGACTCATCCTGTGTGGATGGCAGTTCTTGTGGGAGGAGTAAGAACTGGGCAGGCAACAGAAATTGTCTGAGCATGGTGTCCAGTCACCACAACTTCAAATATCTCCTTTGATAAATAATTTTATTATATATGTAATAATATGCTGACTCAGTGCAGGCTACAAAGAAAAGAGAATAAATCTAATTTGTTTAAACCATTTTTCATTTCCTCATCATATAATTTTTTCAGGCTACTGTTCAGAATTGAAACTGTTCAAAGATGACATCTCATGCTTAAAAGCTATTAATGGAAACAACTTTATTCTATAATATTAGATATTTAAAAATAAGATTAATTACTAACCAAGATGAAAGAATTTATGATTATTCAAACTGAAAATATGTTCATATGTTCTATAACAAAGAGATGTTTTCTTGAATGCCCTGATGATATACACTGACATACTTTGTATCTCTGTAACCACCGCTATAAACACATATGAATAAAGTATTTATCACAGATCATTATGATATTGCAGTGACTTATTTTTGTGCAACATATTTACACTTATATTTCTCTCAGTAGTGTTCAATTTTCTTGAGAATAGTGCCTGTGACCTTTAACCTAAGTTACCTGTAAATGAGAAATTATGCTGACTCAAATAAACTTATTACTTTTTCTAAATAATGTGTTATTCCTTTTCTACCTGGGAGAGAAAATTTCCAGCAACCTCAACCATCTATTATACCTGTGATCCTAAAAGTCAGGGGAAAAAACACACCCATCCTTACTGGTAACACATAGAATTAATAAAGTGTATAAATTTAATGTGTTTCATTTCATTGGAGATAAGTAGAGGTGTTCCTTCCCTGTCTGACTTACTACCTTAGCGTAACGTTTTAAGTTATCAGCCCTTGCAGGTATTTCAACTGTATTTGAACTTGCTCTGGGTGACAGCCAGGCACAGGGGTAGTTAAAAGTATAAGCAGCAGCAGTAAAGACAGGGACTTGAGAAAGAAGCTTTAAAAGTTGATTTAGAACTTTTAAGTTAAATTTTCAAAAGTCTTAGTAATATTTCACATTTTAAAGTAATTACTAACAAATAAAAATAACTTTAGTTTTGATATTTTATTCCCCAATATAGCATACCAACTATAAAATTTCAGAGATAAATAAACTACTTGAGAAATGGGTTGGTTGCAATAGGTATTTGAGTGAAAGACTTACCTGTAAATTAGTTGAATAAATAAGGGGCTAGGACCAGCTTTCAACAGTAGTAACCTCTCCAAGGATACAGGCAGTTTTCTTTTTTGAAAAAACCCATTCTAAATTTAGACACTGGAAATATAAAATAGGAAGAGGAATGCAAAGTTAATCATTTCATATTTTAGTTTTCTACATAGTGACTGACATTTATTTTGTATTTTAAATACCATTTATAATTCTGATGATGTGGAATTGAAACAAATAAAGAGTATAAATAACCAGAATGGAATTTTATTTTGTTCCACTCTTTTATAGGAACACCACAAATTAAATTAAGCGCACATCAGGATCATGTTAAGAAAGAACCCATAGGAGAAGTGTAATATAGTTCATAGAGACTATTCCTTCCCTTCTCTGTCCACATATGACTATAAAATGACAAGTATTGCTGAAAGGCCATAGAAAATCCAAAAGTGCCTTTTAAATAATCAAGAGGCATTAAACTAAAGTTAGTAGGGTTTTACTCTCCAGGGCACACTTATTTTTTGCAATGTACATGCCCATTATGAACATATGAAAACAATACAGAATAGGGAGAAAAAAGATCCAAGATGGCAAACAAGGTACATGCACCTCTTCTGGAATAACAACTAAAATACAGTACATAAACCAGAAAAACCAACTGAAGATTAACTCCACAGAAGCCTTATAACCACGTAGAGACTGGTAGGAAGGGAAACTCAAAAAGGGCTGACCCCACCCTCACAGGCAGCTGCTGAGATTCCAAGGGCACATCTCAGCTGCAAAAGTTTCCCCTGAGAAGCATGGAGTCTCAACCCCACACCAGGATCCCCAGCCCAGAGCACCGCAGCCGGGCAGAGACACCCACATAATATCTGGCTGAGGAAATTAGCAGAGATTCTGTCCACCAGAGAGGGACAGAAGTCCTCTAGAGACACAATCACACTTGTAAAGGGCCAATACATGAAATTTTGTCCGCAATCACTCACTCTGAGCTCTGACAAAAGGCGGGCAGGGTGGACTAGAGCTGTGTGAGGAGAGACTGGGATTTGTGTCTTTGGGAAGCAAGCTGAAGGGACAGCCACCAGGATCCCTGTGCTGAGTCTGTCTCCCCCCTCACAGATGCTATCTATGTTTCCATTTATTTCCAATTATTTATTATGAATAACACTGCGATAAACAGCTTTAGACATGATGTCTTTATCATTTCCTAATGGTATAGTCTCAAAAGTGGAATTACTCAGTCAAAAAAATTTTAAAGGTTTGTGAATTTAACGTAACTCAGCAGAACAATGTGAAAATACATCTTAATTGAAATCAAGAGATGTGGATCCTAATTTCAGTATTTCTTCTAAACTACTTTGTGACATTGGTAAAATGAGTTTGTCTTCGCTTTCCTCACCTGTAGTGTAAGACGGCTAAACTAAACTGTTTTAGGGTGCCTATTTGCTTTATCTATGACTGCATAACAAGTCACCTCAAAATCTAGAGGCCTAAAACAACAGTTGTTCTGTTACTTCTCATGATTTGTGGGTTGACTGGGACTTAGCTGTGTGGTTCTCCTGTTAGTCTTTCTTGCAGTTCCTAATGAAGCTTCAGTCAGATGGTGGCTGCATATTCACTGTCCAAGATGGCTTTATTCATGTGTCTGGCACCTGACATGGACAGCTTGGCTTAGCTGGGACTTGGGATAGCTGTCTCTCTCTCGCTCTCTCTCTCTCTCGCTCTTTCTCTCTCTATCTCATCTTAAGGTATCTCCTTTTCATATAAACCATAAACCATTCAAACTAGTATCTGCATCTTTTCTCTCCATGTGGCCTGTCCTCTAGAACAATAGGACTTCTAGCAGATCAGGCCCTTAGAAATGCAAACACATCATCACTTCTATCCTATTTTGGGGGGAAAGCAAGTCCCGTGATCAGCCCGGCTTCCATGTGAAGGGGCAGCCCGTAAGCATGGATACTGGGAGCTGTGGGCCATCTAACGGGCCATCTAAGTAGCCATCTCTGTGAATAGCTACTACAGAGTACCTGACTGAACAGTATCTTCAGAGCTCTAGGAATTACTTGAAAATTTTTAATCCATGTATGACAAGTTCCATGATAGCCTATGTATCATATTAGGGACAGTGTGTTATGTCTCTATTGTCAAGGATGCCCATTTTGCCAGAACACTCAATCCTCAACTCTTCTGAGGGGGGAAAAATGCACTCTGCAATTTTCTCCAAATATTTATACTATCTTCTTTGTGCTAACAAGCTCCACACTTACATGCAGCCATCTGCTGCACAGAACATATAAATAGGGTAGTCTCCCTGTCCCCTACCCCAAGGACAGATTCACCACTTTCGGAGTTTCCTCATGTGGACTTTAGAGAAAAGTAAACGTGACTGGATTTTACTAATCCTATACATGATTGCAGAAATCAAAAAGAGATTAACCAGAAATGAGTCCCTAGAGCAATGCAAAATGAATCAGCTTTGTTGCACCTCTCCTAATAAAAGATTATACTCCCTTCAATAGATAAATTTTTTTACTTATAGCTGAATATGTTCACTAAGTCCCCCAAAACTGAGACTGCCAGGCTATGATAAAACCAAGTAACCATTGTTACGAACAGATAACAAAGCCAGACTAATAACATTTTATTAATCCTCAATGCCAAATTGCATATGCTGAAGAAGAGGATTTTTTTCTCCCACACTACAGAAAGTGGCTGCTTTTTATTAAGTCTATCTCTTAAAACTTAAATATTTGTTCTTTCGCCCTACTGCCTAACAGTGAGAGCTAAAGCTTCTGGAGGCTTTTATTTATTTATATGGCATTTGCCTTGACGTTTTCCAAGTAATAATATATAGTAACAGAGACAGATGAGAGTTTGGTATCATCCTTTCCCTCAGGGCAAGCTGGGCACAAATAGACCTCTAATGAAAGAATCCACAGAGCGGGACAATAAATAACAGGACATAAAATGGAAAAAAAAAAAAAAAACATTTTCAGGCACAATCTTTAAAAAAAAATACAGAACAGAACAATATTCTGCTCAAAGTGAGGTGAGTCCTCTTCAACTTTCACATCATATAGTAAATTTTAGCTTCATTACCAGACATTCTTTCCCACTAACCAGGTTATTTCTAAATCTACTATCACTTTCTTTAGTTTCAAGAAATAGTGGTGACTTTAATGGTGCTTCATTAATAAATTGGCATGTGTTCCTAAGTAGTAGCTGACATTTACAGGGATCTTTAAAGAAAATACAAATATAATTACTCAAGCCATGCTTATTTCCTACTAAGCAATTATGCATTTATTAAAAAAGTACATTGTGATGGCCAACTCTGTGCCAGACACCATGCTAGGTCCTGGGAAAACATGAATGAACAAGACATGGTTTCTATCTTGAGGGAACTTTAGTACCGAGGAGGCAATAGACCACCAAGCAGGCTAGAGCACAAAGAAACACTCTCCAATCAGTCTAAAGATGATGTATAGCCTCAGATAAGAAAGACAAAGATGGGTTAATTAAAGAAGGGAGTGGGTATTAGGATTCTATAAAGAGAACCAAGAGTGTACATATGTCTTTATATATATGATTAAAAGAGATTTATTATAAGGAACTGGCTCACGAGACTGCAGAGGCTGACAAGTCCCAAGTCCCAAGAACTGCAATTGAACAGCTAGAGACTCAGGAAAGATGATGGTGTAGTCCCAATCCAAGTCTGAAGGCCTGAGAACCGGGAGAACTGAGAATCAATGTCCCAACTCAACCTGTTAGGCAGGAGCTTCCTCTCACTTGAGAAAGAGTCAGCATTTTTGTTTCATTTAGACCTTCACCTGATTGGATGAGACCCACTCACATTAGGGAAGGCAATCTGCTTTACTCAGTCCACAAACTCAAAGGTTAATCTCATCCAAAAGCATCCACCCAGATTCACTCAGAATAATAAACCGATCTGGGTGCCCCACGTGGCCTAGTCAGGTTGACACACAAAAATAACTGTCACAGAGGGTGTAATAGTACAGCAAGGAGGGTGGTGGTGGGGGGGCACTCGCCTTAAGGGAGGACGTTTTTAAGCAAAGGAACAACAAATGTAAAGGCCATAAAGGCCAAAGCGGGCATTATGAAGCCTCTAGACTTTTGAGACTCAGAAGATAACACCTACCAGTCTATACTTCAGAATACTCAATTGTATACTATCCTGAAAGAGCCTTAGACATCCTATTCTTCTGTGCATGACCTACAGCTTTTGTACCTTATATATGAACTGGTGTTTCGCCACCTTGTCCCTCACCTGCTGCTGAAGGGCCTCTAGTTTTCCATGAAGCCCACCCTATGCACTTATTTCTGGAGGTCCTCAGAAAACTATCCTTATAGATCAGTGTTTCCCAATCAGGGATAATTTTGCTCCCCTAGGACATTTGGCATCTATTGGGTAGATGCCAGGGATGCTGCTAAATACTCTTCCAGACATAGGACATCACAAAGAATTATCCAGTCAAATAAACAGCGCTCTCAGCCACCACTGGTACTCCTGCAATGATCAGACAAGTCTAAACATGGAATCTCTTCTTAGGTGACATTCTAGCTATGGGGTGATATGGTGTTACTCCCCCAAAATCCAGGGCTATAAGCATTCATCGTTGATAGTTTATGTTTTGTGGTCTTCTTGACCTTGACTTCCTCCAGTAGAGTCCACATCCTTTTCCCCATAGGTAGTGGCTTGTCCTGAGTACCTGCAGTTCTCATCGGTAGTGTCTCCAAGTGTACTTTGTTAAGATATACAATAATTAGTCCTTCAAGGGCATGTAGAAAATTCTAAGTATTTTATAGACATTGTTTCATTTATTTCTAGAGAAAAATAATGCTTTACTTATTTTCCAAATAAATCTGCTAATCTGATAGAAATCAAGCAGCTTTCCTAGCATGCACTACTAACTAAAAAAAAAAAAAAAAGACGGTTAGAACCAATTCTGACTCTGAAACTGTGCTCTCAACCAGTGACCTAAACTGCATGAAACTCAGACAGGTGACCACACTCTATGGTTCGCTGTGGCTTTGCCCTCTGTCCATCCCGAGACCCTCTCACATTCCCTATTCTGTCACCCTGACAGAGATCCCGCTTAATAAAACATGAGCAAATAACATACGTTTGTGGAAAATGTTTATCACTGTAATGTTTTAAAATTTCATTTAAATCATATTTGTTTTCCTCAAGTCTCCTTTTCCATTGCTGGTTTCTCTTCATCCATCTGCCCAATACATACACAATTTCTATAATTTCTTTTGTTGTACTGAGCCATTCAGCTTTCACCCTCAGCTTGCAAAACCCAATAAAAAAGGGGGGAAAGGAAATCAGAAGTTACATGTGCTTTCCACTTAAAAAGGCAAGAGGAGTCTTAAGAAACAATAGAAACTTGTGGGAGTTTTAGTCTCAGAACTTTACCGAAGTTCATTCAAAAAAATTCCTTCATAGGATTAAGGGAACAGGTGAATACATTTGTCAAAACACCTCAAATTTATACTTGAAATATGTGACTTTTATTCTATATAAATTATTCCTCAATAAAGTTGATTTTTAAGTGTCTACTTAGAAAAATACTCCCTGAAACAACACATATATACCTAATTCCTAAATAAATTATGGTAAACTCTTAGTTGCTGAAATGTTGTCAGCCCAAGCTGAAGTTTCTTTTAAGATTTTTAATTAGGAAAGTGAAAAAACAAACAAACAAAGTAATGTTTTTTAACATTACAACATGATTTTTAAAATCAAATAAAATATCTGGGAGAAAAAACAAAAATAGCCTTCACGGTTGTTTCTCAATGTCACTTTAGCAATAATTATAATTTTTATTTGCCTTCCCATGTCTTTCCAATCTTTTAGAATGTATTTGTGTTACTATTCTAAGCAAAAGTAAATGAACAAAAATTTTCAAAAGCTTTTCAAGAACTTCTAGCTTATGGAATGAAAATAAAATGCCTTAGCTGTTCGTTCCCATAAGCAGCCTGAGGTGACCTCTGAAAATGGTTTAGATTCAGTTGACCCAGAAAACCCCACAAAATCATACAAATCAAGAGATTTAAAATTTCTGTTCACCTTAAGAACATGCATGAAACTGTCCAGGCCAGCAAAGGTGTGCATATCCAAAAAGCCACCAAGTAAGCGTCTAAGGGATGTCACTTTACAGAAGTGAAATGTACCATTCTGTCATTACAAAGGGGTGCCCAGACCAAACAAGGGTGCTGAATGTAGGGTCGGAGGCCCAAAAAGAGTGCTGAATTTTTGCTGCACATGCTTAAAAATACAGGGATTAATGCTGAACTTAAGGGTTTCGATGTAGATCTCTGGTCGTGAGCACATCCAGGTGAACAAAGCTCCCAAGATGCAATGCAGAACTGAGAGAGCTCCTGAGCGGACTAACCCATCCGTGAGCTCTCCCTGGCATGCTGAGGTGATCCTCACTGAAAAGGAGCACATGGTGCCTAAACCAGAAGAGGAGGTTGCACAGAAGAAAAAAAAAGATATCCCAGAAGATGCTGAAGAAACAAAAACTTAACGGCATGGAATAAATTTGGCATAATATAAATGCTAATAAAAGTAAAAAATAAATAAACAACAAAAATGCCTTAGAATGGTATGGAAGGCCCTCCACCCTCTAGGCCTGGCTATTAGTCTTTGTTCCTCAGAAATTGTGTACCTTTTCTGTCCAGTGGGCTCCCTTAGGCTTCTTGGATTTTGCAAGTGTTATTTGCTTTGTGGGGAAATGCTTGTTCTCACAACTTATTCATCTCAGGCCTCTAGTCCCCTTTAAGAACCAGCTTAAATTCCCTCTGTTCTTTCAAAGAGCTTTCTGCTTCCTACTATAAGTATACACAATCACGTTATACCCTAGAGGATCACCTAGTTCTTTTTCTACATTAGTTCCAGAGGATGAGGCTATATATAGTAAGAAGAAATAACTCCCAAATCTCAGTGGCTTAACTCAACAAAATTTTGCTTCAATGGCCCACGTGAACCTGTAAGAGGGACCACTGTGCAGTCTCTCAGGAACTCAGACTGCTGGGAGTTCCACCACCTCCTAGCTCCACACAAAGGCAGACAGCAGCACCAAAGAAACACACGTCATCGTTCCAATGACTCAGCCCAAAAGAGACACAGGTCACTACTTCCCACATTTTATGGCCAGCCCAGATCCCTGGGCCTGCCTGCCTCTAAGGAGGATTTAGGAAAATATATAGTGAGCTTGATTGTCTCTTGCACACCCCTGATGCTCGATAAGTTCTCAGACGATTGGGACTCTTCCATAGTCAACTTTGTATCTCCTGTGCAGAATGCAAGGCGTAACCATTGGCGCGACATTTACCACGTGCCCCTCATGTTGTGTGTGCCACCACCACTCCTGGCACAACTTGCTGCATTTAGGTCATGACCACTCTCACTAACAGAATCCGAGGCTCTGGTTGAACAACTCGTAGTGTTGGAGTTAGCACAAGCCTTTTGGATTGCGAAGCCTCTGGAATACTTTCCTTGAGGAAGTGGGTGTTGTTATTTTTGACATAAGTTGAGAATCAGTGATAGAAAGAAAATGAGAGAAATGAGGATCCAGAATCAATTCCTCAGTCCTCCAGCAACTGCCCTCCAGCCTAGCACATCGCAAGTGTCTATTTATTTATTGAATTCAATTGGTAAGCTCTGACTGACTTTAAGCCCTTCGTGATTCTGCTGTGATAAAGGACTCCCCAAAACATGATTTGGTTAATTAAATCTTTAGCATAACTTCTTATTCTGACAAAATCTGCAAAATCTGATTTATCATCCTGGTATCGCTTTTGAAGCAATTTCTAAGAATACTTTTTCCTACAGTTATCTAGCAAAGAAGATTCCTCAGTGAACTTTAAGGATATGCTTATTATTCTTATTTATTATCTGCAAAGTTTGGAAAATGAGTGTGATTTTAGCAAGAACAAAGTGTTTAGTCTTTGTGTTAAACAGTTACAAGCTGAACTAGGAAAACAAAACAAATCTGGCCCCAGATTCAATGCCCAGGGGAGTGGCTAAATGCCAGAGGGGCAGGCACAATGATTATTTATTTATTTTTCTGGCTCTGCTGTGGGAACCTCAGGTCTCGATCCCTCTGAGTTTCAGAAATCACAATCTTCAGGAAGAGATTCCAGCCACACCTCTCATCCTAATCCCTAATTTAGGTCAGGAAACCAATAAACTACAAATTGACAAGCCAGGATGTTTTCTTAACCCTCAGCAGGGACGACGCAAAGGCGAGCATGTTACTCGTCCCCGTGTTTCTCCTTATGTCCTGTTGGGGTTCATACATCTGACAGGGTGTCCGTGTATCCCCACCATAGGCTCAGTTTTATTGGCAACTAAATATGTTCTTCATTTTAATACAAATATAACAACACTCTATCCACGACCAAAACAGAGAAGTTTGGTCCTGGGAGATCCTGGGAAAGAGCTGGGAAGGGCATTATAAACAAAAGGGAAGGCACATATTTTAAGGAGTCAACAGATGAAAGTGTTTTGCTCTCAGGTAGCGTTTTGCTAGCAGGAAGAAAAAAGTTTAATTCCTATGCCTCCCAGAATTTTTTAAAAAACTTAAAATCTTCCTATCAATGAGTCTAGATAAACCATAAAACACACTTTGTGTTCAAGGACCTAGCAAAAAAGAAAAATCTATATTTCAACATTAGTCATTTTTTTAAATGATCTTTTAAAAATAATGAACCACTGGCATTTAAATGTTCGCATAATGTCCTCAAAACGTACTAGAATATTTGAGGAAAAAAATGGTTGGCAGGGCTACGCTTTCCCTTGACGCAAATCATATGTACTTCTAAAGTAGTTTGCATTTTAATTTTTTTATTTGTCTACTTTTTATAGATTTTTTATGAGTCCTTTTACTTTTACAATATTATGAAATACTTTTTAAAACCAAGTGGTCTAGTGTTTCAGAATTTTAAAAGTGTAACTGAAAATTTTAAGCTTTGAATCTCAAATCTATAAAATTCAGTGACTTTTTTACAAGTCAAAGGCTATAGCCTTATAAGATATTCAACCTTCAAATCCTGAACTTTATAAAAAAGTTATATATGTGTATATCTATGTGTATACACCTCCAGCTACTCTTACCTGTAATCCAAATTTTCTTTCTGACAAATCTCTTTAATAATATCTTAGAAATTATATCCGATAATAGGTTATTAAACTGTGGTAGAAGTAGTTGTCGACAAAAGGAAATTATCCAAAATTATTTCTTTCCATTTGAATTACCCGTAAATTTAATATCTGTACATATAAAAGAGATCTAATTTTGGTCAGCTGATAACCAATCTTGTATTAAATCAAAATTGCACGTTTTGGATAGGGGAGAGATGTTACAAATCATGTTCAAGAACAATTAAAATTATAATATAGTGAAGCTTTCTATGTGTGGGCAATCAGCTTATATTCTGACCAAGTCTTTGCTTAACAGACTGTTTAAAGCATCTCTTTCTTTACTTGTTTTTATATTCTATTAAAAAAAGAGAGAGCCCTGGCTGGTGTGGCTTAGTGGACTGAGCACCAGCCTGTGAACCAGAGGGTTGCTGATTCGATTCCCCATCAGGGCACATGCCTGGGTTGCTGGGCCAGGTCCCCAGTAGTGGATGCATGAGAGTAAACCACACATTGATGCTCCTCTCCCTCTCTCTCTCCCTCCCTTCTCCTCTGTCTAAAAATAAAAAAATAAAATCTTTTTAAAAAATAAAATAAAAAGGAGAGAAATACTGCCTTTTATCCAAGATCTCAGTGTATAAAAATTCAGCCACTCATTTCTTAGAAAAAGAAACAGATGCAGCAAAGCAAACACCAATTTCCAATTTTTAGTCACTAAGAGCCATACCTGGTGTGTAGACAGACATAGACATGTGATTTAAACTGATGTTGCAGTCACAAAACAAATAAAATATTTGGGGAGGGCTCGGTTCATGTATTAGTGTTGGTGAATATTTTTAGTAGAGCCCCGAATGCTGCTGTGTATTTAATGGAGAAAGAGAAACGTGCTGATATAACGACAGGAGGTTTTCCTTGTCTCCTTGTGAGAGAACAATCTCCAGTGACTTCTCCCTGTCACTTTGGGCGATGAACTGATCCTGGATGTTGGAGGGAGAATGTAGCACAGGGTGTTAAGGAAATGTGGATGGAACCGATGTTCCAACCGACGTACTAAAAATATTTCTGTGCTAGGAATTCCGTTTTTTTCAAACAACACAGGGGCCAGTTTCTTATCCTGGGAATGCCCATGTGCTCTGTGGGAAACAGCCTACCTTTTTTATATTTAAAACTTATATTGTGCCTTATTTGGAAATCTAAACAAAAAGTGCTACTCAGTTAAAACATACCTGGAATCATCTCTCCTTAAAACAGAGGACGCGGCTGTGATAAACAAGGCCTGACGTATTTTGAAGGAAGCCAAATACTCACATAGAAAAAACTTACTTATGCTCCCCTGGAGGAAAGAGGAAGTCATTTGGAAACAAATATTTTGCAAGAAAAGTGAGTCACAAACCTTACCACAGATGATCTAGTAAGAATACTCTCTTTTTCTTGCACACAAAAGTTCATAATCATGACTTAAGTTGAAAAGAACCTAAGGTTTCTCTGATAAAATAAGGTGAAATCTGATTAAAACCTGATTTTATTGTATAAAATCTCTATGGTAGAAAACTGGCTATCCCATCAATTCTAAATGATAAGAAATGACTTTCACACTCTAAGTTATAAAATTAAACAAAAACATTTTGCATAGGAGAAGAGAATTCCTTGGACCTGGTCCTAAGGCAGATCTGCTGTCACTCACAGATTTGGCAGGGGTGGCACCAGACGCACTGGACTTTTCCCCTCACAGGGAACGTTGCAGTCGGCGCGAACGGACTGAGTGCGGAGCTCAGAACTCTTGGTGTCAGAGCATCCTTCCGTCAAACAACAGCGCAAAACCCGGAAAAGTGCATCCTCGTATGTGGGGACGGGGTTTAATTCTGAAACGTAGTCCGATGTCATAGTCTAAGAGATTTACTAAATTTGGTTTTCAAATTGAAAAAGGAATTTACTATTTCTTTTTATTCAATGAAACTTTCAGAGACTAGAAATACACTTATTTTTCTTTGCAGGTTAGTATTTAACATACTATATGAGAAACCAAAGAATAATAACAATAACTTAATTTTACCAAATACTATTCTATTCTAGGCTCCTTTTAAAATGTTCCTATTATTAATTCATGAAACCATCATAAAAAGCTGATAAAGTAGGCCCAACGAGTATCAGCATATTATGGGAAGGACCCTGAGGCGCCCTGCCTGGGGCTATAGAAAGGGCTCAGTGGCAAAGGCAGGCTTTAAAACCAGACCTTTTGGCTTTCACATCGCACTCGTAACCACGGCACCAGTTGGCCTATGACTTTTTAAAAGATAATTAATTCCTCATTTTCTATCTTATTGATGGATCGTATATTTGTTGTAATGCCATGATTGTCAATTTTCTTTTTCAAAATGTTTCAGTTGTGTGCTTATCCTGTGTGCCTGTTCTGTTTATGATATTTTGTGTTTTTTAAATCAAAAATGATTTTAAAAATTATATATTTTTTTTACCCAAAGGGAAGACATTATGGAAGGAGCTATTGGGATCACACGTTAATGTTTGCATCCTTTTCCATTTTTTTCTGTAATGCAGTTATCTTACTCTTATAATAAGATTTTAAAAGTGGTAAACTCAGGATTTTTTTGTTGAAGAACAAGAGGAAAAACTCAACTCCTTGCATGTCCAGTTCCCACAGGTTTGTTTCTTTCTCTTTATAGCACTCAGTCCGGTGCTGATCAGAGTTTTGAAAGGATTGTTGATTAATTCCAAGTGGTTCACAAGGGGGACCTTACATTTTTTCCTACTCCCTGAACAGATTAAAAACTTCTGGGTGGGGACAAATAGGGAAAAATACTGTCTGTGGAACCTTGCCTAGATTGGCTGATGAGGAGGAGAAACGGAGCTCTACCAGCTAAAACTGGTAACTGTGGTTTCTCCAAAAATGGAAGAAGCTTCTGTCAACAATCAAAATGGGCAAGTATCTAGTTAGACCACCATGGAAGATGGACGTGGGAAAGACTTGCATTATGTCCTTCAACTAAATAAACATAAAGACTTGACTTTAGTAGCATTTTGGGTACTTTCCAATCTTTAAAATACACACAATTTCATCACCTAAGTTTGAGAATAATTTAATAAAAGTTACACATGCTATTCTTGCTCCTTTCTGCTGCAAATTAGAGAGAGAGAGAGAAGAAGAGAATATGCTTGTATTATAATGTTATGAATGTAAGACAGTGTTGCAATGTTCAATAGATAAACTATCACTTTTTGGGTCTTTTTACTATTTAAATTAATCAGCAATAGCATTAGAAAGTATACAAATATAAAAAGATAGTGGTCTATACCAGCAGAAGTGTTTTTTTCCCCTCTGAAGCTATCTTCAGCAACTGCAAAACACATTTTCCTGCATTCACTTCATTTGAAAAGTTTATAAACAGCCCATTCCCTCTTTCACCCCTGTCTGTCCCAAATTTCCAGCTCTGGTTGTGTTTTGATACCGCGTGAGTCAGACCTGTAGGAAGGATAAACGGAGAGCCCCTTAAATGTGCCATTTTGTCAGGGTCTCATACACCTGTTAGTGCGATGTTCTGCTTGAGTTCTTCTGCACTTCCCTAAAGTGCTGGGAGTTTGGAACATGTGGCCACAATGACAGAAAAGGCTATACTGTCCACTGTGGTCTTGAGCAGACCTAATCCTGTGCTGGTGGGAGACCATCCTCATTCACGCCTGGGACAGACTGGCATCCCGCTGGCCCTCATCGCCACCTGTCCTGCCTTGGCAGGGGATGCAGTACGCTAGCGACCAAGCAACCGTGGCTGGGCAAAGGGTGGCTTTGCTAAGTCCACTCTGGTGGGCACTTGTCTCTGGCATCTCATGGGTATTTGGTGGCTTTGGGATATTTCAATATATGCCACAGTAATTTCTGTTTCTAAGAGAAGGGGACGCTTCTTCAACTAAGCAGGAGTGTGATGAAAGGGTGAGAGAGAGGAGCACAGAGTTATGGTGGCTTCTGTGGGGCCTCTAGAGACAAACCATAAAAGTGGAGACAAACGAGCCCTACTGTCATAACAAATGGGAACCTCACTTCAGGGTGCTTTTAATGATTTCTGACTTTTACACTTATTCAAGGCTGTCATTCTTCCCGTGCCTTGAAACTAACACTGAGAAGCAGGATTTAGGGACAATCCTGCAGGAAACATGTACTAAGTCCTTCTTCGTGCCAGTCAGTGAAACAAGGAAGAAGGAAAGACAGTGCCTGTCCAGGAGATTACAGCCTAGTGACATGTCAAAGAGCTGAACTGAATTAAGGAGAATAAAATAAGTTTCTTATTCATCAACTGTGACAGTAACCTACAGATACATTTAAAAATCAGTAAGAAATATAGTTTTAGGTAATTTTTCAAACCCAACAAGCAGTAGCACATCACTCACCCAATACTGAAACAAAGCCAAAGGCTAACTGCAGAGCCACTAATTTCTATTTTCCAATCAGCTAATACTTCAGGGTGATAATTTTCTGATCCTATTACCATTAACCCTAAAGCTCAGATAAGTGCTTTGTCTAGATGTCAGTAGTTGGCAGGAACAAAATTATATTTTAAGGAAAAAATAAGATAAAGATACATATTTATAATATATAATCATATGCACACAAATTATAAATATGTATATGATGCGAATACATGTACATTTCTTAGAATTCCCAAGCAATTATAAGGATGGCGTGAGTGTGGCTGTCTGGAAAGAGCTAATAGCCTGATTCCTATTTATTATGGTAACATTCAATTCTCAGTTCTGGAAAACATTGTCTTTATTTTTTAAAAATTTTATTTACTTATTTTTAGAGAGATGGGAAGGGAGAAAGAAAGAAGAGAGAAACATTGATATGAGAGAAATATATCAGTCAGTTGCCTCTTGTACACCCCCAACTGAAGAACCGGCCTGCAACCCACGCATGTGCCCTGACTGGGATTCGAACCTGCGAACTTTCAGTTCTCAGGCTGACACTCAATCCACTGTGCCATACCATCCAGGGAGGAAAATATTGTCTTTTAATTTAAAAAGCTTTCTTTATGAATATGTAGCTTCTGGTGTTCAACGAAACAAAATTACTTTTAGTTAGTTTTTTTTTTAATGGGTAAAGTGTTTCACAATATGAAAACTTATCCACTCAGGGTTAAAATTCTGCACACTTTGATGATAACACCTCTGATGATCACACGGGCTGCAGGGGCAGGAGGGGACACGTGGGAAGGAGAGCCAGGCTGCGGGGAGCAGAGGCCACACACGCTCATTCTGTGCCCCGCCCTGGGGTCCACTTTGGGACATTCACTCTGGCAGGGCTCCCTCAGCCCCAGTCTGCTGGCTGCCTCTGCAGTTGCCACCACCTCCCACATGCCCTGGGAGCACCCTCAAATACTGAGGAAACCTTTCTGAAAGTGGGTTACATGGGTGTTCGCCAAGCAACAGCTATCAGGAAATTGGTTGTCAACCTGACTGGGATTTATGCAGAGTGGATCCAAAGTTTTGAGGATCACCCGAGACCAAGGGTTGGTTTGTGCCCTGCAGGGCCTCAGAGAACCCAGAGCCGAGGCACTGCTCCCCACCCTGCACTGCGTATTGGCCTGGCCTGCCAGCTGCCACTGTGTGGTGTCTGGGTGTCTTGTGGTCCGATTTTCCCACAGTCGCATAGAGACTGAGGGCTAATGTAGCTGGACAACGTCAAAGGTCACTCTGCAGAACCAGTGCAGGGCTGTCTACAGCGAGGTCACTGCCTTCATCTTCATTTAGCAACTCAGAGCTTTGTAAACCTGGCTTGGCACAGTTAGAAAGTTTTATTTTCAAAATGTTGTATTTGGAGAAAATAGTGCTCTTGACTGTGCCAATGTTGGAAAATTATCTCTTGGTATGACACAGCAGATGCAGTATTTTTGGTAAGTTATCTGTGGAGCTTTACTCACTGGGCAAGACGTGTCATGCCCTTTTATGTAACACTCCAAAGTTCAAGACCTTTTCTCAAAAGTCCCTTTTTCCATGTGACAGCTCTCATCATTGTCTCTAGGGCGTATATGATAGCAGCCTCAGCAAAAGGTTGTTTCTGGTTGATTCCCCAAATCCTGCAGGAAGAGTACTGCATATGTTTTGTACATATCTTTTTTGTATTCCATCAGAACAAAAGAGATACATTTTCTTGTTCTGACAGCACACAAAAATGTACCTCTCTGAAGTGTCCTCAGGCTCCTTTCTCTCCATTTGCTCAAGTTAAACTAAGCTTATAGTTTCAGTCTCTATGACGTTTTTCTTTCTTTATTGATTTTAGATTGAGAGAAGAAGGGAGAGAGATAAACATGGATTTGTTGGCCCACTTATTTATGCATTCATTAGTTGATTCCTATCTGCCCTGACAGGGCATCAAACCTGCAACCTTGGCATATGAGGATGGTGTTCTAACCAATCAACCTACCCAGCCAGGGCTATGATACTTAAATTCTATTATAGTACTTTAATATTGAGTTATAATAATTTTATTTTATAATTATTTTTATGGCTCTATTCTCAACCAGGCAATTAGATATACAATGAATGTGAACCAGACAGGTAAACATTCATGCAGTCATAAAGCTTTACGATTTAGTGGGGGAATCAGACAATTAATGGACAATGCAGCACAGTGAGGAGCGTGCTATAATACAGCAAGGAGAGGGACTGAAAGCAGCCATGGGGAGGACCCCACGGAGGAAGGAATAAGAGCAGACTTCAGCCCTGGCTGGTGTAGCTCAGTGGATTGAGTGTGGGCCTGCCAACCAAAGGGTCGCCAGTTCGATTCCCAGTCAGGGTACATGCCTAGGTTGTAGGCCAGGTCCCCAGCAAGGGGCACATGAAAGGCAACCACACATGGATGTTTCTCTCCTCCTATTTCTCATTCCTCTCTCCTCTCTCTAAAAATAAATAAATAAAATATTCTTTTTTTTTTTTTAAAGGGTAGACTTCATTGAAGAGATTATTTCTAAGTTGAACTTTATCAGTGAGATATTGCCAGGGGAGGGGCTAAGATGTGGAAGCTGGAATTGACTGCTGAATGGAAGGAGAAAGCATTTTAGACAAGGAGAACATCATGTTCAATGTCAGGGAGTAGAACATAGAGTATGGTAAAGAAATCCACTTACTATGGCAGGAGGTAAAACTTGACGGAGACTTGCTGGGAGAAATGAAGCTGAAAAGGAGAGCAGGGGGCCAGATCAGACATGTTAGACCATCGTAGGGAGTTTAGACTTTATCATGAGCAATGTTGAATCACTGAAGGGTTTTAGGCTGACAATGATAGGATTTGAGTTATATTTTAGAAAAATCATGACTGTAGATGGAAACTTTGTGCCCCCTCTACACATACCAAATACATAGGTTAAAAGCCCAATCCTCAGTATGATGGCATTGGGAGGTATGCCCTTCAGAGATCATTGGGTCACAGGGACAAGGCCCTCCAGCGTGGGACCAGCGCCCTCACAGAAGAGACCCCAGAGACCTCCCTTGCCTCATTCACTGAGTGAGGACCCCGTGAGAACACAGGCATCTTTGAACAAGGAGTGGGCTTTCATCAAATTTACTGGCCTTGATGTTGGGCTGCACAGTCTCATAACTGTGACAAATTAATTTCTACGGTTTATAAGACCACCCAGTCTATGGTAACGTGTTATAGCAGGTCAAACAGACAGAGACAACTACTTTGCAACAGCACAATTAAATCAGAGGTCTGAAGTCAGAGAGATCTTTTGGGAGGTTGCTAGAGTAGAGGAGGTAATTCCAACGGCCACTGGAACTCAGACTGAGGGAGTGTGAACAGAGGGAATGGACGCGTCCCAGAAGTATTTAGGTGACAGCTGCCTCGAGAATGACAACTGGCTCCTTTGGGCCAATGAGTTGGTCGTTGGATGCCATTGAGTAAAGTGGGGTCATGGAAGGAGAAACAAGTTGGGAGAGAGAGAAAATCAATGAGTTCAGATTAAATATGTCAGGTTTTAAGTGTGGGATATTGACGAAGTCCAGAAAAAAAAGAAAAGATGTTGGATATGCATACCTAAAGTTCAAAAGAAAGAGCTGGGGTGCATTTATGGTTTGGGAGTTAATGGCTGAAAAAAAAAAATTGAAGCCATGGAATACTGTCAGATTATTTAAGGAAAATGTATAGTGTAGAAAAACTTCAAGATGGTCGGGAAAGACAAGCCCTCAAGTATTGCCTCTTATATATTTATTTATTTGTCATATTTCTTGGGTACGATGACTTAATTGAGTGCAATTACTTAACAAAGATAATTATGCGAGTTGCTGTAGAAGGAAAAATAATGCATTCTATAAAGGCCTCCCTTCAATGAATTTATATTCAAGTTTTAAAGAAATTATCAACAGTGAGACAATAATACCATCAAAAAAGAAATACAGATATAAGGTATCATTAATAATAAAGTGCTGGATGAGTAGGACTGGCCAATGGTATGATGCTTAGATAAGAGGTGAACTTTTGAGGAATGCAGCAGATTGAAAAAGCTGATGAAACCTGGGCATCCTGAGTGGGCTGCTGGGATCTGGGCAACAGTGATGGAGAAAGCGACTTCACAGAGCTGAGAATGCTGAGGGGTGTTTGAGAGAGCTTGAGAGTGTCATGGCTGGAATTGAGGATCCAGAAGAGGTATAAGGAGATGTGGCTGAAACAGACTGGGACATAACTTTGAACACTTGCTTATCTACCTTCATCACCCAAGGGATCTTTGGCCAAGGACAGCATTCTTTCCTTCTGAGGACAAAAGACACACCTTCCAAGTTCTTTTTAGCACTGCTTTTGAGCAGTGGTTCTAAAAGTGGCATGTGCAGACCACTGGGATCCCTTGCTACAACATCAGGGAGTCTGCAAGGTCACACTGTTTTCTCAGCAGTAAAAAGACACCCCTTCCTTTCTCACTGCTTTGACATCCACTGAAAGGAAAACGGCTTGCACGTTAGCGCAGACCAAGCCAGTACAACAAAACTGTATTGTAGTCATTGAATTCTTGACCAGCAGGCACACAGAGGGGAAAATGAAAAGCTGGTTTAAATTAAGAATATCCCTGATGAAGCAGTAAAATAATTAATTTTATTAAATCTTGGTCTTTGAGTCATGTCTTTAAGAAGTCCATGGGATGAAATGGAACTACAAATAAAGCACTTCTACAGCCAGCAGAGGTATGGTGGTCTCAGAGAAAATCAGTAGTGTGATTGAGCTGTGAGTTGAACTAGGTGCTTTCTTCATGGAACACCACTTTTATGTGAAAGTCACTTCACAGGGAAGCTATGGTTATTCAGACATGGCTATTTGGCAGACATTTTCTCAAAAATGAAACAAGTAAGTTACTTCAAAAAACAACTGACAATATTTGTTGCCAGTGACTGAATTCAAGCTTATAAGTGAAAGTTAGAATGTTAAAAAACTTACATTCATAACCTTGAGTTAGATAGCATTATAATACTTGAAGATTTGCTGATGAGATAGTAGTGATATTAAAAATCCGTGTTTTTTTTTAAATTATGTGTATGTTAAAATCGACTAAGAAATGATGTTATAAAATAATGCATGAGTAAAAATCCATTTAAAGAGCATTTAAAGTGATATCCATTTAAAGTGATATCTTTTTACTACTGTGAAAATAGTTCGACCTTGCAGACTCCCTGAAGGAGGAGTAGCAAGGGACCCCAGTGGTCTGCAGATCCCACTTTGAGAACCACCAATCAAAAGCAGAGCTAAAAAAGAACTTGGAGGGAGTGTCTTTTGTATTCAGAAGGAAAGAATGCTGTCCTTCCTTGGCCAAAGATTCTTTGGGTGATGAAGGTAGATAAGCAGGAGTTCACGGTCTGGTCCTAGACTTTTTCAGCCACGTCTCCTCTTCCTCCTGTTCTAATAAATTTAATATAACGAGCAAGAAAAGGTCATTGATACAGGTTCAGATTTTACATTGCATCTAACCTTTAAGAAGTTAGCTTATAAATCAGAGTATCCACAATTATGCAAAAGAACTAATACATATCTGTGTAAGGCCAGATATTCTTTATTTTTCAACCAAAAAAAAAGCATTTCAACAGAGTGATTGCAGAAGCAGATATGAGAATTTATTAAGTCAGATATTACTTTACATATATGAAAATGAAATAATACCATTCTTTTAACTAAATGTTGTTTTGTTTTAAAAATAATTTATTTGGAAATAGGTATTTTATATGTGTAAGATATTTATATTATCATGTATCGGTTCTTTTTATTGTGAAGAAATTAATACAGAATGGGGCAAAAGTAGGATTACAGTTGTGAGTAGGCAAAGCAAAGTTTGTTCTTTTACTATTATTTATTAATTTCATATTTTCCATACGAACAACTGTAAACCTACTTTTGCCCCACCCTGTATTTAAAAAATTATTCTCAATGTTATTTCCTAAAACAACATACCCCATAGACATAACTCATACCAACAAAAGATCTTTGGTTCCTAAATATTTTAAGAGTATAGAGGATTTAAAGTTTAAGAACCATCACTGAAAAGATGGTCTATAGGTTTAGTAATAATATGAAAGTGTTAAAGCACTATCTCTTGAATTTATATAGTATCTTATCATTTAAAAGGGCTCTCACATCCAGTAATTTGAGCTATATAGGTTAGGGAACTGGGAGTCAGAGAGGCTCAGTAGCTTAAAGAGATAGCACTGCCAGTAAAGTGTGAGAACTCAGACTAGTTCCGGTCTCCCAGTTCAAAGCTCCTTCCACTCTATCCATTTATCTCGGGTTTAGATGAAACATACTTTTTAGGACTCTCTGGGGCTCAAAATCCTCATTACTCAAACCTTTGTACTTTCATTGTTCTTGCATTTCTTGTATGTAGACTTTGCCAACGTCAGTGGGCATAACGCCTCTTAGATAATGTCCGGCGTGGACATATATCTCCTCCTCAAAGGTTCCTGTCGGTCTTGGTCCCACCCCAGTGCTTCCGGATAAACCCTCCCCAGTGATCCAAACAGGCCCCTTTCCTATCTGGAGGAGATCACCGGCTTACTCATGTAAGCTTAGTGCTCCTACTCTTATAAACCTCTTCACTCCAGACCAAACTGATCCCACAGTACACCCAGGCTTCAGTGTTCTTGTTGGAGTTCAATTTAGCACCAACTTGGTGTGATGTGATTCTACGAGAACTTTTTATAATTTTTTCTTGATTTGCTACCACCAATAGTTCAAATGTTCTTCAGTTTGCCCAGGAGTTCTAGTTTGCATTCATTGTCTCCCTGTGAAGTGGTTGAGCCATTTCTGATACAATTTCTCAATATGGTTTTTGTTATTATTCTGATAATCCTTCAGCATCATTCTGGGTTTCAGAGTAGCCTCATCTCCTCAGCACTTCTGTACAGCTTTGTAACGTCCTCTATTTGACCTTATCACCCTGAATTATTATTTGTTTAGCTATATATTTTTTAACCACTTTAAAATAAAAACTGCTTTATTTTTGTGTACCAAGCATCGAGCACTGTGACTAGTATACAAGAGGCATGCAATAGTTGTTTAATAAATAAATGTATGGCCCTGGCTGGTGTAGCTCAGTGGATTGAGCACGGGCTGGGAACCAGAGGGTCCTGGTTTGATTCCCAGTCAGGGCACATGCCTGGGTTGCAGGCCAGGTCCCCATGAGAGCCATGTGAGAGGCAACCATACATTGCTGTTTCTCTCCCTCTCTTCCTCCCTCCCTTCCCCTCTCTCTAAAAATAAAATAAAAATAAAATCTTTAAATAAATAAATAAATAAATAAATGTATGAAGGAGTGAATGAAGGCACTGCTTGATCATTAGTGATTTGTCTAGGTCACCTTTGAATCAATATTATTCAAAGTTCTCAAAATATCATATGAAGAGGTATAGATGAAAACATCTTAACACTCTGGACTTGTTTATAACATTTTAAAAATCACAAAATATTTATAAATAAATCTAATAAAAGATATGTAAGACCCCCTACACTGTAAACCACACAAAAAAATTACTGATAAAAACATAAAAGTTTAAATAAATAATGGGATATACCATAATAGATCAACTAACAAAATATTATTTTTCCTAAATTTATCTATAAATTCAATGTAATCCTAACCAAAATTCTAGCAGCGTTTTATGGAAACGCAAATTCTAAAATGTGTTTGAAGTTGTAAAGGGCCATGAGGAGCCCTTGACAAAGAAGATCACTATAAGAAGTCAAGCCTTATTATAAAGCTATCGTATTTGAGATAGTGTGATATTGGCTTAAGGGTAAACACATGAGTCATAGCCAGTGAAAAAGAAGAGCAAATCTAAAGCCTGGCCCATAATTAAAATTGTCACTTGATTCATGACAAAGATGACAGCGCAGTGCAATGGGGTAAAATAGACTTTTTAAATAAATGGTTTGGGGTAAGTTGAATATCTCTGTGGAAAAAGGTGAATCATGACCCCATCCCTGACCTCCTACAATACACAAAAGTGAGTTTTGGTTGTTAAAGAGATCTAAATGTTAAAGTAAAATAATGAAACAGTTAAAAGGAAATACCCAAATCTTCATGATCTTAGACTAAGCGAAGATTACTAAAATAAGATACAAAATTCATTAGCTGTAACAGAAAAGATTATAAATTAAAATTAATTATTAAAATTAAGAATGTAGAGTTGTCAAAACCTGATTAATGACAGAAAAGGCAATACATAGAGTGGCAGAAGGTATTTTCTAGACATATATTAAATAAAAAACTGGTTTCCAGGATGTATAAGAACTCCTATAATTCAATAAGAAAATGGCAAGTAATAAAACTGAAAAATGGTCAAAAGTCTTAAACAGACATTTCACAAACAAGAATATCCAACTGGCTAATAAGCATATGAAAGATAATCAACTTCAAAATCATCAAGGAAAAGCTAATTAAACTACTACCAGTAGACCATGTACATTCCCACCAGAATAACTACAATGAGTAAGACAACATGGTATTTACTGAGATCAGGAAGCAGCTGGACAGCTCATATCCTGCTGCTGGGAATGCAAATCAGTTTAACCAACTTGAAAAGCTATAGTATCTACTAAACTCGAATTTACTCATATCTAATAACCTAGCATTTACTCTTAAGTATATTAACTCACATGAATGTTATTATAGACTAAATTGTGTACCCACTTCCCACCCTCCCACCCATCGCCACCCCAAATTCATATATTGAAGTCCCAACAACTAAAGTGACTATATTTAGAGATAGTTCCTTTAAGGAAGTCATTAATGTGAAATGTAGTCATAAGCATGGGGTCTAATCCAATTGAACTGGACTCCTTATAAGAAGAGGAAAAGACCCAGATGTATAGGTACAGAGGCCACTTGAGGACATAGCAAGGAAGCAGTTGCTGGCAAGTCAAAGAGAGGGGTCTCTAGAGAAACCAAACACCTTGATCTTGGGTTTGAGCCTCCAGAACTGTGAGAAAATAAATTTCTGTTGTTTAGGCTACATAGTCCGTGTTATCTTGTTAGGGCAGCCCTAAAAGATTAATGCATTTCCATTCAGATGTTCACACACACACAAAAAAGTGTAAGAATGTTCCCAGCAATACTCTTAAGAATAACTAAACCCTAGAAACAGCCCTATTTTCATCCAGTGTAGAGTGAATAAATTGTGGTAATGTATACAATAGAATATAATTAGGCAATGAAAACCAATGGATTATGGCTAGACACAGCAACATGAATGAGTCATGTAAACATAATGTTGAGCAAAAGAAAGCAAGTATAAAAGAGTATATATCAAATGATTCTATTCATATAAGGTTCTGATGAATCAGTCAAAATGAATCTGTGGTGTTAGAAATCAGGAGAGTGTTTAACCGAGGGGAGCAGTCATAGGAGGTGAGTGCAAGGGGCTGAGATGCATGCAATTCTCTGATTCTCAGTTTCAGTGAGTGCTGGTTACATGGATATGTTTATTTGTGAAAGATCGCTGAACTGTAGTACTAGTTATACAGTTTTTTGTATGTATGTTATACTTGAATGACAACTAGCAAGTGGTAGTTCTGGGAGTCAAACCCTACTTTGCCTGGCGACAGACGTTTTGATACTTCATAACACTATTAAATAGTTTTATATTCCAATCATGTCACATAGTCTCAGATGTCTGTGTACAGTTTTCCATAAGCTACAGCGACAACTCATAAGATTAAAGATCTAGAATTTTCCTCTGACTAAATGCTCCCTGCAACAAGGTTCTCTTCACCAAAGCCCCCTTTTATTTTTTCTTTCCAAACATTTTTTGTTCCCACCAATTCATAGAGCAAATATCTTCCACCGTCATTGTTTCCTCTCATGAAGCTCAGAAGCAGGAAGGGTTTTGCCCCTCACCAAACACCCTGCACACTGACACTGACTTGAAGTTTCCCATGCTGAGTCATCCTGGGAATGTCTCAAAGCTCATGGCTTTAAGGTTCTCAGAAACTATTTAACCTCCAGTTCACCAAACACACACACACTCTTCTGTACAACGAATGCAGTACGTGGGTTTTCTCCTGTTACATTTAGCTCATAACTTTTCATTTAAATGTCCCCAGTATTTACCCTTTCCTTCAATGATTTTCCTTTGGATCTAACCAATCTCTTTGCCCAGGAGGAGCCATCTGAGTCACATTTCCGAAAAGTGGCCCAAACCACATGAAAGTACATGCACCGCGCCATGTCCACAGATTTTTCTTCTCCTTCATTTAAAATTAATTAAGCCCCCAAGATGTTCACGCAATGTCTTTAATACATTTCACTGATTGTCAATTGTTTCAATTTCTAAGTGTACATTACTTTATGATTTAAAATAAGTATTTTATCTCAAAGAAAATAGAACTAAAAGAAAGAAATATAATAAAAAAATCTTTCGGTAAATGCAAATATCTATTTGTATCATTTTTCTACTTATTTTCTATTATATTATCCCACTTCATTAGTTCTGTTTGAAAGAAAAGTTTCAAACCCCGGAATTTGCTGAGTCAGCTTTTCTGCTCCTTTGCCACCTTCTTACTGGTGTTTCATTGTCAATAGTCATCGGTGCCTCTCTGCCACATTCGCAGAAAAGACATTCGCTTGCACACATCCTCTCTCAGCTTTGGCACAGCCAGCTTCTAGGGTTCTCCAAACACAGCTGCTGGAAATCATCTTGCTCCTACTGATCAAAGAGGGAAAATGAAATTCATCTCTCTCTTTCTCTCCCCCTTTACTTTTGGAAAACAATTGCATAGTTAATTAGAAAGGCCCAAACATAGCATATTTTCCAAATTTAACAAGTATTATAAAAGACACACTTCTTTTTTTGCCTTGAGATACATAGAACAAATGGATTTTCCTGTGAGGAAAGTAAATGCATTGCAATGCTTCAAGAAAAAAAAAATAATAAAACTGTAGCCTGGACCAGACATTGTACAAGTCACAGATGGGATCTCTTACTCTCAACTATCAGGGGCTGTAATCTATGGATCTCTAGCCCTTTCTAAAACACCTGCTAATTCACTGTTCCAAAATTTAGTTTCTCACCCTGGCTGGTGTAGCTCAGTGGATTGAGCGTGGGTCTATGAACCAAGGGATAGCAGGTTCAATTCCCAGTCAGGGCACATGCCTGGGTTGCAGGTCAGGTCCTCAGTGGGGGCCACATGAGAGGCACCCACACATGGATGTTTCTCTCCCTATCTCCTTCCATTCCTCTCTCTCTAAAAATAAATAAATAAAAATATTTTTTTAAAAATTTGGTTTCTCAAACTACTCTTCTTGTTTCACATCTCATTCCTTATCCTGTTTTTTATGACTGCCCTTGCTACAATGTCATGGCCCGAATTACCATGTTGCTTCCCCTTATCATTTGTATCATCAGAGAGCCATTCCATCAGTGAATCATCAAACATTTATGAAAAGCCTACCATGCACCAGGCACTATTTTAGGAATTAGGTTCTACAGATTTGAACAATACAGTTAAAAAACAGTCATACTAATAAACATATAACAATATCGGAAAGTGATAAAACTAAAAACAAATGTATCAGTATAAGAATAGAAAGCCAAGAGTTGAGCAACTACTTAAGAGAATATCATAGGGATGCCTTTGTAAGCAGAAGACATGAGAAAGGAGATCTTAGTGAAGCTGGGGATGAAGACAGTCAAAAATCTGGAGTAGTGCTTTTTAGCCTGGGGCTGTAGAGAGTAGTTCAGCAAGAGCGATGCCCCAAGGAAGGACTGAGTTTGGTGCAGTCAAGGATCAGCGAGGAGGTCAGTGTGGCTGGAATTGGATGCAGGGAGGGTAGGAAAGGCAGTTGGAGAGCTCATCAGGACAGATAATTTGTATCCATTTAGGCAGTGGCAAAGAGTTAGGAATTTATTTGGCATTTTTATTCTAAATTATATTTAAAAATATATTTGGACTTTTATTCAGTTACCGGAAGACACTGGAAAGTCTTCAGCAGGAGAATAACTTGAACTGACTTAGATATTTACTTGGTCTCCTTGGCTGGGGTGTGGGGAATTGACTGTAGGGGTAGCAAGAGCACAGCAAGACTCCTCAGGGCACCCCTGTCTCTCCTGGTCACACAGCCCTATATGTTTCTCAGGCGTTGCTCCAACACGCCATCTTAGCAGCTCACTCTTTGCCACCGAAAGCGGCAGCCTCCTGCCCGACTCCTCCTGCCCGACTCCTCCTGCCTGACTCCTCCTAAGACTCCGCCATCCTTCTTCTGCTTCAGTGGGGCGTTCCTTCGCTGCTGCCTGATCCTGGGGAGCAACCCACACCCCCACAGCCAATTTACATTTACTGGAATACACTCTACAGCCCCTTCACCAAGGCACTGGAGTATTCCAGAATCTTTGTTTATTTCTTACATTTGACGATCCTTGTTTCACAGTGGGCCTAGAATTTCAAGGTCTCTACAGCTTAAACCACTCAAGTTCAATGAACATGCATATCAATCAGCTTGGTACTGGTATCAATTTTAGAAAAGTTTCAAATAAAGTAAATGTTCTTTCTTAGACTTCCACATCAAACAATCTTAGTGAGTTGCACAAACCCACTAGATAATGGAGTAGACATCAGTTCCTGAAAAGTCTTGGAACTTTACCTTAATCCATAGCATGAAAAGGCAAGTGCAAATACTACAGAAACATTCCAGCTGATTTTGCACAGGTCAAGGAAAACCACATTTTTTTCCGAACATCTTTAAACATCATGTGCCTTATTTATTTACAACTCCAGATATGTGCAGGCTTCTGGTGTCGGTAGAATGCAGCTGACCTCAGAAGAATTTCTGGCTGCTCAGTTACACTTTGAAATTGTTAAAATTTTCCAGAGCAACTATCCCAAATTTCTGATAACGTGAGGTATATTATCTACAGAAAATGCACTGAGTTAAAAGTCAAGCTCTTGGAAACAAGATGGCAGCTTTCAGTCATAAAAACTACTCCTATTTTCCCTGCTGCATGAAATGAAACTGGTAGAGGTGGGACTGGAGGCTTTGAAAGCGGGATAAGTGCTCCTCATGACTTTCCTTGTGAACAGGGGCCTCAGATCAGCCTGCAGTGGACAGCAGAGAGATTCACGTTACCCCAGTGTGATAAATAATGAAACACAATGCATAATTGTCAACAAGTTCTTAGAACCTACTCAGGCCCAAGCTACCATGCAGAATGCATTACCGCAGGCTCCACGGGGTCACAAGGGAGGTAACCAAGTGTGGGGACAAGTAAATAGACATATTGTACTGAGCTCCTGTCGTTATAACAACCCCTGAGAAAAACTGGAATTCCATTTTGCTCAGCTGCTTTTGCAGCTCTGCTGGGAAAGAGTAAATGGTGTTAGCAAAACAACTAGCCTGAGCTTGCTAATTCAGCTATTTTTAATCTCACAGTCGAACCGTAATAGACCTGGCTATAGAATTAACTTTGGAAAGTAACATTTTATCTTTTATTCTCACTTAAAATATTCCTGTAATATGAAAGATGCTGTAGGAAATGTTAATATTTACAAAAGAGAGGGAATGACACAGAAGGCCCAATTATGTTGCAGTTATAAAGTCAGTAGGGACTCTGGTACCTCAGGGCAGAAATGGAACTCAGGGCTTCTAATGAAACAGGTGTCAAATTCTCCTACTTTAGGGACCAATGAGATGTTGATTCACAACACCAAGGGCTATAGTAACCCTAAGGACGTCCCAAATTGTGGAAGAGCGAGTGAAGACTGTCTCCTGTTACTCGTACCTGTTTATTCAATTTCAAGGGCAATCTGGGGCCTAAAACGAATTAATGCCATTTCCCCAAATGCCTAACTTCTTTTCAGGAGTAGTTTACAGTTTTGCCCACGTGTCTGTATGAAACAGCTGACAGAGCACCAGCTTAGGAGGCAGAAGATATGAGTATGACCTTGACCTACCAATGGCCAGCTGACTATGTGACCAAAGCCCTCAGCTCATTGCCCTATTTATTTAACATAATTCTCTGCTCCCCCCATCCCCTCAGCATGCATTCTTTTTATTTCCTTCACAGCAATTAATAAAACTTACAATTATTTTTACTTTCTTATTTATTTACTATCTCCACTATTATCAAATAGATTACATAAGGGCAGAAAACACGCCTGTCTTGTTCCACTTACGGTTCCCCAGGACCCAGCATTTGTCTGATACGAAATAAAAATATAGTAAACATCTGTTGAATGAATGAGCGAATGAGTCTTTGAACACAGTTTCCTCAACTGTTCATTGGGGTTGGGGGTGGAGGCAGGGAATGCTATCTACAAGATTTTTTCATACCAATGAGATATACATTTAGAGAATTTTATGCAGTAAATGTATAATTAAAATGAGCTGTTGTCACTATTTACTCCACAAAGAGATCTCCTAATTCTAGCAAGAATAGCATGACTTTAAATGGCATAATTGTTTTAGTATAGTGTAATAGCACCTAGAAAGCAATCTTTTATCTGAGTTCAGACAATTTTTCATGAATTGAGGAAATATACTTGAACTCTACTACACTGCATCTTTTTGCCTCATATTTACAGGAAAATTTTTTTGCATCCCTTTCTTACTGGAAACAAGACGTTAAACTTTACTTCAATACCTCTTGGAAAAGGAAAGACATTTAAAATACTAACTGAGATTTTTAAACCACAGTCGTTAGTGCCTGGACTATTTCGAGAATTTCCTAAGAGTTTTAAATAATAAGACATGTCATCCAAAAAAATATTTTCCGTCCCTTTGGGAATTCAAACTGTTTAGGGTTACATAATGCTACTTCAATACATATGTGGCTCACTGCTAATAAACTGCACAAATGTCACCAGTTCAGCTAGACGTTCTCAGAAGCAAACATAAATACAGAGATAGAAAAATAATTCTTCTGACCAAACAACCCCAGCCAGACCCTATGCTTATCTGTGTTGAAAGACCAATTGCGTAAAAGAAGTTCCAACTTTTATTTTTAGGAGACTATGAGAAAAGTATCCAAAAGGACATCCATGGGACATTTCTCCCATGTATTTATTTAAAATTGGCATTTCGTTGCTTAAGAGTTTAGTTATTTTATGTAGTCTGGATAATATCACTTTGAGAAATGCTTGCGAGAATGTTATATTTTGTCATTAAAATCTAGTTCAGATCAATTCCATTTCACTCAACAGACACATTTACTGAGAACTTCATATGTGCTCTAGGCACTGCTCTGCACGCGGGGGGGAAGCACAGAGAAGCCTACACTGTAGTGGGGAGAAAAAATGTGCACTTGATGTCACGACAGTATGGTTTGTGCAACACTGGAAAAAGGACAAAATGCTTTTGGAGGGCACAGGGAAGGGTCACCACCTCAACGCCACCCAACTGAGCAGGTCGAGAAATAAGTCCAGGGGCAAAGTGCCCCGTTCCGCAGCTCAGAGGGAAGATTCTCATGGAGCCCTACATCATCATTATAATCAGCAATCCCATTACTTTCTCATCATTTTAAGAACCCAATTTCAATATTTAGATCTTCACATTCTCCCTTCTCAGGTTTTCCTTCCCTGGGTAATGATTCCAGGCACAATATTTCCAACACATGCCAACCGGTAATCCGACTATTCCCTTAAAGCTCCCACTTTTTCACAAAAGGATCTGAAAGAGCAGAGCATGTGTAGGAAGGAAAACTTTAATTTACCTTTGCTCTTCTGATTGTTATTAGGTTGCTGTAAACTTCAAGGCAAATTTGTAAAATCCTAGAGT